>VWZT01007953.1:194710-210474 GCA_013397055.1 Pachycephala philippinensis | reverse complement strand
GAATCATCAAGGTTGGGAGAGACCCTCAGGACCATCTCTTCCAGCCTTCAACCCAGCACCACCACCATCAACCCTATTCCCAAGTGCCACATAAAGAATAATTATTCCTACAACCCTTTTGCCACATAAAGGATAATTCTCTACTTAAAGAATAAAACAAAATAACCCCCCCAAAATGCTGTTCCCATCCCTGCACAAGAAATTGTGAATTATGGAAAATAAGCTGAATCTGGTATTACATCAAGCACGGGGCTGTCACACAACAGATTGCTCTAGGACTAAACAAAGATCAGAAAATGGCAACCCCAATTTATTATCCTCTGCAGGCCTTATGCAAACCATTTGGGTATTGACCTGGGGGTGAGGGTAGTTATATCTCATAAAAAGCCAAGGATTATCAAGCATACTGAAAAACACTGATAGTGGAAATTGCTTTTTTTATTAATCCACGCTTAAATTCCCTGTCTGTAATTCTTGTGACCTAAATAGTTGTTCAGTGGGAACCTCGGTGCTCCAGCTCCTCTGTGTGTGAGATCCTCGTTCCCTTGCTTTTTTTTGGGAAGCCTACACCACCTACTACTCCAGTGTCATTAAAATGTTTATCAAGTGTAGCATAAATTGTCTGCTATTAAGTTGCTGGTGTTTTTAAACTGCTCTAATCCCCAGTGTCTGCATGCAACAATCCTGTGTGTGCTCAGTTCTGCTCTTGGCAGGGGTGGGGCCTTCATAACCCCCTTGGGCTGAGTGGAGCAGCTCCTGGCCAAAAACTGTTCTCAAGTATTACCTGATAAAATGCAAAAAATAAAAATAAAAGCAAAAAGAAATTTCCCTTTTCCAAAAGACTTGAAAAAGAAAGCACCACGTGGCCCAAAGCCAGCGAAGGCACTGGAAGCCTTTTGGCTGCCTGCAGTGAATTTGGGATAAAAGCACGGGAACAGGTGAATGCTGCTGTGCTTGGCTGGTATTTAACACTCTGCTTCAGCAGCATGGGGATTACTGAAAAAATGCTGGTCACCTGCTGCTCAGCAGTGAATTGCTGCTTAATGCTTCTGGTGGGGCTTGGGTCTCTCATGTCCACGTCTCTCAGGTTACCTGGACTATTCTGGAATTCATTCCTAAAGAATAGGATTAGCTGCCTGGACAAGTCAGATGAAATTTTTTTCCCCAAATCTTTTGAGTATACAAACCTGGGGATGTGTGATGGGGAAGTCGTTCCCAAATGTGTGCGGGGGTGCCTCTGCGTGCCTGGGGGAGAGTGCTGTGCTGGGAGAATCCATCCTGAGCAATGGGGACATTTCCAATCCTTAAAGGATCTCAAAACCAGCAGCGGTGTGTCCTGCTGGGATGGGAGCTCTGAACCACAGAGCAGAGGGAGCCTCAGGGGCTCAAACCCCACGTTTGCTGTGCTGCCTTGGCAGAGTTGGAGACACTTGTTAGGAGTGTGTTCCAATCCCACCTGTGGTTCCTGCTGCCTCTGGTATTCCTCACTGCCTGCTTTAAAGCGTTGCAGAGCGTTTCTGTGCACGCTGCTAAGCAGCCCCATCTATCACTGCAGAGGTGGCTGACGTTATTCCTGGGCACAGATAGATCTTGTAAAGTACTTTAGGATCCTTTGGGATGAAAGGCGCTATTTAAATCGGAGACTTTATTATTGTCTGTCCCGCTCTACAAATAAATCATCTCGCAAAATGACTGGGGAAGAAATTACTCTTGCATAAATGAATTCATCCTGTTCTCCCACAGAGAGATGAAAAAACTTTATAATAACTATCAAATTGTTTTACAACCAAAATATTGCGATGTTTGAGTAGTTTCCTACTTGTGACTTTGATAATGAGTTTTTGAAAAGTAACAGAAAATGTTTCTAGAAATTGGAAAATAAGATTAGCGTATCTGTTATGTAGGATCCTTTGTTAAGTCAAGCTATTTCTTGTTTGGGTGATAATAGCTGTGCCTTTGTTAATTATTATTTCATATTGTCATTATTAGGCTATTAATAATTTATAGTAAAAGCTGTTTCTTTTTGCTATGTAAATGTTTTCATTCTTATGCATCAATTCCTTATTCCATTATTAATGCGATTCATAAATACATTACATTTAGATCCTCTTACAGGAGAAGAGATATTTGCTACTGTATTTTCCCTTTTGTTTGGATGTGAGGTAGGGAAAAATGTGAAGGGAAGAGAAGATGTCCAGAGAGTTTTTAGGGGGTGTACCCACACCTCTGACATGAAGCAGGGGTATGATGGTGACTGAACAGCTCTTCTGTTCCCTCAGTAAATTGTGATTTGTATTTCATCATTTGTCACTGATGTATTTGCCCTTTGAGTACGTACTGGCCACAGGATTCCAGCAGCACGCTAAAGACAGCAGGGCTGTAAAATTGCTGTGCTCAGAGAGCCTTGCTGGGAGTTCTCAGGGCTTTTCCCAGTTCCCTGCCCTGTGTTCTGGGTAATTGTCCCTGAGGATTTCCCAGGACACCTGCCTGAGTGTAATTCCATCCCACAGTTGGAAAAACAACCCACAGCAACAAAACAAAACCCTCTCAGAAGAGCTCTGGGGTTGCTCAGGTGAAGCACAGCGGGGCTGGAGCAGAGCAGGGGCTTTGCTACCCCACTGTTCCTGCACCTGGGAGCAAACCCAGGTCCCTTCCCTGGCAGCAAACCTTGTGCCAGGCGGTTTTCCAGGGATTTAGGGGAAGTGAAAGATGGAAACGAGCAGGAAAAGGGGCTTCAAACCCTTTTGTAGCCACACAAGCAGGGCTGGCACGCTGACTTGCCTAAAAATGCCACTCTGGGGTTATTTTCAGGTTCCCACTCGCAGATGAACCAAGAATGTCCCGAGCACTGAGGCAGGAGCACACCCTGCTCCCTGGGGTCCCTCAGGTGTCACTGGCACTGCTCAGGGTGGGTGGGCTCTGCATTTGGAGAGCTGTTTGCAACCTTCATTTCTCTCATTCACCCTTTTAACATCAAGTTTAAAGATACACACAGGTGCTTTAAGTAACTATTTGTCCTAAAATTTCCCACTTCTTCATGCAGGGCTTTAATCCTTCTTCAATCCATGCAATTCCCTGGAATTCCGTGGCAGTCACAGATTGCAGTGGCCCATTCCCAGGCTTTGTGTCTGAAATTTGAGGAAAACTTCAGCATGAAAGGCACTTTTTGTACCATCCCGAGTGCCACTGTTCAGAAATTGCTCATAGCAGTCATTCCGTCAGCCCTCACCTAATAAAAATGAACATCCAGCAGAATGAAGATTTGATCAATAGAACCTGGGTCTTACGTAAGGGAAACATAACAAGGGGCTTCTTTAATAAATAAACAAAATCCCACTTCTCTCCCAAACACTTTATTTTTATTGCAGGTTATAAAGAAACAAAACACTGCTCTCAAATTCTGTGTTCTTGGTACTTTAGGTGTTTTTTAAGTCCAAAAGCAATAAATGTTAGACTTAGAGTAAACTGAAATTAGTTTTATGTCAGCTTCATCTGTACCCTGGCACAATGCAGAGTCCCTTATTTTTTCACTGATCATTTAAAACTGCTTCACAAAGGATATGTTTCCCTCAAAGCATGAAATAATCAAGAACAGTCAGATAATTTTCTATGATTCTGTTGGAGGCATCAGCACTACCAGCCTCAAGCTCTTGAATGTCATATCCACAAGTTGTGTACTTGGCTTGATAATCACATTTTAGGTCGGGGTGTATCCATGTCTTTTTGAAATTTTATATTTGTATTTGGAAGCAGTGAGATTCCTGAATTTTTTCCCATCTTCTCTTTCCTAAAACTTCTTTCTTCTCTTCTTCTCCCTCCCCTTTCCAGATTTTCCTGTGATCCTGTTGGATCCCTGGGATAAGGGCTTAGCTGGTCTGGAAAAGGCAAGGCTGTACTGGGAGGAGATTTTGAACCTCCCAAGGTTTCAGTTCTCGGAGTGCAAAGCTGCTCTCGCCCCTCCTTCCCCTGGTGCTGTTCTGTGCTCTTTCCAGAAGCTTCTGCTGTGCCCCAAGGGATGGAGCTGGGTTTGAGATCCCCCCCAGAGGAAGGTGCAGAGCTCTGCAGCCCAGCATCATCTCCTTCCTGTGAAAATACTCTTAGGAGGAGACATTTTGGGGAAAGAATGGGGGAAAATAGCTCAAAGGTCCCTTTGGTTTGTTTTTTGGGGTTGTTTGAGTTTTTTCCCTCCCTTTGTGCTGTTCCGTGCACTTTCCAGGAGCTTCTGCTGCACCCCAAGGGATGGAGCTGGGTTTGAGATCCCCCCCAGAGGAAGGTGCAGAGCCCAACATCATCTCCCTCCTGTGAAAATACTCTTAGGAAGAGACATTTTGGGGAAAGAATGGGGGAAAATAGCTCAAAGGTCCCTTTGGTTGGTTTTTGGGGTTGTTTGGTTTTTTTTCCCTCAGTGTTCCAAACCAAAAGCTGTTCCAAACTCGGAGCCGAGTCCTCCCCAGGGAATCCCCCCCACTGCGACAGGTTGTGACCCCAGCAGGGAACAAAGCCCTGCTGTATGCCATGATGTGGGTCCAGCTGGATGGGTTAAAACGGGTTGTGTTTGGGTGTATTTATCTTTCAGCTGGATTATGGTGGGTTTTGGCATGACTCTCAAACACATGGCTGGTGGAGAAGGAAATCTAGCAATCAGCTTAGTCTGAAACACTCCTTTTAAAGTGCCTTTGGATTTTGGAAGGGCTCTGAAGCTTGGGTGCTGGCGTTAAGGCTTTGACCTGTGTTGGTTTCCATTGCTGGGACTGGAATTTCTGTGTTAGGATGTTATCCTAACAGGAGCTGGAATGCCAATCCGTGAGGGAAAAGTCAACTGGAGCATGATTGTGTTATGGGTTATTGCTGCCATGACAAGGTTATTCGTCTTTTTATGTGTGAACAAGAGGTGACACTGGTTTCTCTCCCAGTGCCTGTGTTGGTGAGTACTGCCTCAGCTCTGGGAGGCAAATGCAGATCCATGGGCATCACCTGAGAACTCCCACTTTAAAGCTTTAACACTTATTGGCAAAAGCTGTCCAGGTTTAATTGATCCCTTTCACATCCACTCCCATAACACAACTAACTAATGCCATCCAGTGGCAATGGCACAGCATAAATTGAACGTGTCAGGCTGCTCGGCCAGGGCTGCCCGATGTTCTGGCTATTGCAGAGCTTAATTAACCTGGAAAAGGCACTAATGAGCGGCGAGTGGCTCATCCCAGCAGATGGCAAAAGCAGGGGATGTGGTTTATAACAAATAAGTGTCTGTAAGGCCTCTCCCCCAGTTCTGCAAAACAAACCAGTCGGGCTGGACAGGATTGCCTGCCTGGGAGGGGGTGGGTGGTGAGTTTTGAAATGGAATTATTGTCGCCTCAGTTTCTGCTTTACTGCACAGAACTTAGATTTTACTGAAATGTTGACAAGATGTTTCACTGCAGGTAAAAGCCCTAGGTGTGGGTTTGTTTGAGGGGTTTTTTGCATGACAGAACACTCCCAATATGAAGAAATGGACTGAGATTTGGTTATTTCTGCCTCAAATATGCTCCTACGTGCAAGAAAAATAAATCTAGAGACTAGATCTCTGTAACAGAGACTTTTGCGTGCCTCCGAGACTTCACTGTCTATAGAAATAACTCAATCTTTTCTGTTTCCTACACGGAAAAATGGCCTCACTCTACATTGTCAATGAGTGCAAAGCACTTTGAGATCTGAGTAATTCTGTGTTTTGCTGCGGGGTTTTCAGCCCCCTCTAACAGGCTCTGGTTGCTGCTGCTGTTTGCTCCTTGCAATTCCACCAGCCCTTGTGTGGCCTGTGAAATCCCCCACTGCTCACACCAGTGGTGCAGCTGAACCCAGGATGGACGTGTGGGAGCTGCAAAAGCAGCCAGGGGAAAGGAGCTGTGCTGCCCAGCCCTGGGATTTAGAACTGATGGGAATCCTGCCTTGTTCTTCACCCCACATGCTGAAAAATACCATTTTTAACAGCTCTGTCATGTTCTTGTTAACTGGAACATGATATCAGCAAAACAGAGAGCTTTTTTCCTCCTGTCGGTGTTAGCTTTTGCTTACTTTGCCACATGTAAATTTGGACAAAATACCAAAACTGAAATATATCTAGCCCCCAAATTTTATATAAAATTACATTTAACCATTATTTACAACTTTATCCGTATCTCTAAGCAGTACAATAACCAATGAATACTCACTACAGTAAATATTTTGGAAAATGCACTTCAGGTTTTATCAGGAATGCCCAAGAACAGGCGTAAATACCCCCACTGATGGAACAGAATGCCTGAATTGAACTGCAGAGCGACAGCTTTTTATTCAGTTCTATCTTTATGGATGTTGGACCATCAGAATTTGGTAAAGCAGCATGGGAACTTCTCAGGGAGCGGAACAGCTGCTGAGCCAGTGCTTTAGACCCAGACCTTTTCCCACTTGGTGTGTGAACACAGACACCAAATCGAGGAGTAAAACATCACTTTTCCAGGTCTGCCTTCAGTGGCAGGAGAGATTCCTTGCCTTTTACATTCTGTGCAGAAGTTTTCTCTCTCCAATAATTTAGCACAGATCTGCAAGGTTCCATTTGGATAATTTGAACAAGTGATGTGAGAGAGGCTGGTTCATTTTGGCCTCAAACGAGGGGAGTGATTCATGCGAGCTCCACTCCCAGCAGAGCACGAGGGTCATTAACGAGCACTTAGGGGCCATAACCTCTTCCACGGGCACATCTGGGGCTGGAGGGGAGCATCTGCTCTCCATCTCTGCCTCACTGGTGCTAAACAGCTGCAGATCTGCTGCATCAGAAGCAGAGGTTGAACTAGAAACCACAATTTCTGAGGATTCCTCTGCTTTTAGTCTCCCTCCCAACCTGTTCTGACAGAACCCTACGAAATCCAGGCAGGCAATTCCCCAGTACAATATTATGGCACAAAGCTGTGTCTGGCAGTGACATTAACCAAAGTTTCTCCTTGTTGCTGTCCCTGCCCTGTGAGGGACAAAATCCCCACAATTGCTGCACGTGGGAGCCTGCCTGCTCCCAGCACTCTGCCAGAAATGCCCAGCATACAGTCAGAATATCCAAATATTATGAGTACCAATGGCACACAGGCTGCAGAGTAATTTGCATGGTCTAATAATGAAATCCTGTCTCTCTTGGACTACAGCCCTTTAAAAAAAAGAAAAAAAAAAAAAGGTGCATATTGGTTTTTTTCCTGCCTGAAAACAACCACCCAGCACTGAATGCTAAAATAGAATTATTTCCATTATGTTTTGTCACTTTTTCTGGAAGATGCAGTGTGCAGGCTTTAAGTAAAAAAAAAGAAGCCTGAATTATTTGTGTAAGCTAAAAGGTCATGAGTAATTTTTCCTGCCAACTAATATCTATTGCCAAAAGAACATTCTATTCAGACTGAAGAATATTAAAAAATGTTGACAGCCCAGAAGACCTTTATCTGGGAGGAAACAGTGTTAATTACGCCACATTGATTTAAACTCAGAGAGGTCTGATGCAGCATTTAAAATTCATACTGTTATTAATTTGCCAGGTGTGTTTTACAGCCATCACATTTAAGAAAATGCAAGGCCCAAGGAATCGCTTGCCTTAAACAGTTCTCAGGCTCTGTGTGTGTTTGGGGTTTTGGTGTTTGTTTGGGTTCTTTTTTAAAGGTTTTCTCTGGGGCTATTGCAGAGCCCTTGGGCACAGCAGTGAGGTGGGATGGAGCTCTGGGCTCTGAGATTCCCTCAGGTCACACAGCACCTGCAGCAGCTGCAGAGCTCTGCAGCAGCATTTGGGCAATTTGAGCCTGTGAAACTCTTATTCTAGAGAAGCTAAAACAGTGGGATAGCTAAAGGTGAATAATATTTTTATGTAAAGCACAGGTGTAATCATTTTATTAAAAAAAATACTCGAAATTATGATACGTGCTTCTGGAGTATATGATCAAGTAAATGTCGTAATTACTTCATTAATCAAAATGCCATTTTAATGAATATGAAGCCCAGAACCTTTGCTGTTCCTGAATGTCTCAGTTCAGGCACTTTATTAGGCACGTAACTTGACAGTGATAGAAAATCTGGCTGGCTGGGCATTGTATAGCTTTAAAAAAATCCTGCAATGAGTGGAAAAATAGCTGCATGAGTGCTCAGGTACTTAATGCAGGAATGCAGAATTAATTTATGCATGAGTGCCCAATTACTTCATGCATGAATGCCCAATTATTTAATGCATGAGCGCCCAATTATTTAATGCATGAGTGCCCAATTACTTCATGCATGAGTGCCCAATTAACTTCTGCATGAGTGCCCAATTACTTTGTGCATGAGCACCCAATTACTTCATGCATGAGTGCCCAATTACTTCATGCATGAGCACCCAATTAATTTACGCAGGAGGAGCAGGCCTGTGCGGGGGTGGTTGGCCGGTTCTCCAGGCAGGAGGGCTCCATGAGCCTTGCTGGGACACACATCCCTGAATTTGGCATCTCTTGGACCCCATCTCTTCACCCAAGGTGTGAAGCCAGCGTGGGATCACCACAACCTGGATTTATTACAAACATCTCATTACTGTTCCTGCACCATGACATCTCAGCCCAGCAGCGAGCTCGGGCTTTTCGCAGGCTGCACAATGCAAAAGCTGGCTAAAACCTTCCTGGGGAGGGCTCCTCCAGTTCTGTTCTGGGCCTGGGGACAGGTCACAGCGTGTGCTGGCCACCCACACTCCAGTTTTGCAGGAGTGATGTTTAAAAATTTTCCTGGAAGTGAATAGAATTCCGAGCTTCACCCTCAGCATGGGCCAGCAGTGCCTGTGCCTGCCTGGTGCCCCTCCATCACCCCACGAGGCTCCAGGAGGTATGGGGATGAAAAAAGGCCTCAGGCTGGGAATTTCTTTAGCCCTTGCAGCACTTTGTGAAGATTCTCTTTCTCATGTGAAGAATTTAAAACAATGTTATAGTTTTGTAAATCTCTGCACCTGCACCTACTTCTCAAGGACTGTTGTGGCTTCAGCCAGAAAAACATCCAGAAAGGGATGTCTCAGAACTGGAGCAATCACCCCAAGGGGTGGGGGTCCCAGTGACCAATCATTTTATGCCATTCAACACACTTCTGTGTATTAACATATAAAAGTTGTTCAATCCTCCATTAAATCTCTCTTACTTTGGACAAAATTCATGGTAGCGTGGACTCTGCCAACCTCACCTCCTTGGCAGCAACAGCAACGAGGAGCAGAGGAGAGCACAGGACACGGGTGCTGCCTCATGGCAAGGAGTGAGGATTCACATCCGTGAGTCAGGAATAGCCACACCAGTGCCCTTTATCATTTATTTACTGCCCCACTTCATCATCAGGATACACAACAGCAGAGTTCTGTAATTGGGAGCACAGGAATGAATTAATTGCAGGCACTGGGTGGTTTTTCCCTGTTGATTTAAACAGTATAAAATGACTTGCTGCTATTTGTGTTATCAACCTCCTTCTACACCTCCCTATCCTCCACGTAGTAATATTGATACAAATAATTCCTTTTGCCTGAAATATGCATTTCTCAAGCCAAAGCACATTAATGCTCCCATTGTACAGCTGTTAAATAAGCAGCCTTAAGCCCTACATTTACTTGATTTGCATACATAAAAATGCAAAAATTCACAAAGGTATTCCTCAAGCTTTTGTCATATTAGTTCCATTATATACTGGCTTCTGAAAATAAAGATTTAGGTGACAGATTTTTCTTCTTCTTCTATCTTAAGCTGGGATTTTTTTTATAGTTGATTTGACATATAAAGGCAATTTTGTCCTTTTTTTTTCCTCCTCATGTATTCTCTGCTGAATCAGTAAACATCTATAATTTCTGACAAGGTCACTTAATTATCAGCAGTGCTGGCTGAAAAAAAGCTGCCTTATCTGTGCTGCTTCTGCTTCTCTGGTGGAGCTGAGCATTGCTGGAGCACCTCAGGCATGTTCATTAATTACAATTCAGGAGACACTCAGGGTGCATTTTGCCTTCCCTCAGATTTGGGTGTCACCAGGAGTGGGTTATCTCTGTGTCAAACATCTCTCTCTCCAGTGTGCCAGCCCCCAAAGACACCAAGTTTGCAAAGGAAGAGAAGCAAATGGATTTAAGCCCCTACCCAGGAGGAGTAGATGGACACAGGGAGGAACAGTGTGCAGGAAAAGGAGGAAAGTTACAATATTTTGTGTTTAAACTTCCAGGCTGTGACTTGGAAACTTCACATCCAATTTCCACCTTCATAACAAATGTCTTACGAGACCCTGGGCATAACATGAACTCTTCCTGTGTCTCATCTGTACAGCAGGGACAATAATCTTCCATTTATGCACACTGTTGTAGCTGAGACATTTGTTAAGTGCACCTTACCCGAGTGAAGGGGGCTCTGGATAACATCAAAATAAAATAAAACTTGTTCTGTTATTAAGATACAACTGCTGGTATAAAATGTTGCAGAACAAGAGGATTGCCAGCCGTTTACATATCTTAAAATAGATGGCCACGTGTGGTCTCTCCCTCCTCCCCATCCATCTTCTGCTCCTTGCCAAGCACATTT
Source organism: Pachycephala philippinensis (assembly GCA_013397055.1). Classification (NCBI taxonomy): domain Eukaryota; kingdom Metazoa; phylum Chordata; class Aves; order Passeriformes; genus Pachycephala; species Pachycephala philippinensis. Next base: position 199,924 of record VWZT01007953.1, on the reverse strand, counting down.
CAGGCAGTGAAATCAGCCCAGAGATTGTCTCCCCGAGAGCCCTCTGCTTGGGCATGGTGTGAGTGGCCAAATTATTTGGAAGCAGGTCACAGAAAGCCTTGGGAATTGTTTTGGATGGTCGCAGGAAGCCTTCTGCTCAGCGTACAGCTGTGCTTCAAAAAAAGGATAAAAAGGGCTCAGCAATGTGCAGAAGAGGACAGAAAATGATATGGTGCCACTGCAGCCACAGGCAGAGCAGAGACAAGCCTTGCACATTAGGAGATGCTGATTTCAATGGAATTATACTTGTGTAAAATTACAGTTCTGGTGAATCAAATTATATATTTCAGATCTCATAATTTCATTCCCTTCTCCATCCAAAGGGAAAAAAATCCTGTTTAAACAAACCCCCTCCCTACGAAATGAGGCTGGAAAGGATTAAGGATATTATCCTAGTGGAGAACCTCATAAAATAAGGATGTGTAAGAGGCATGCAAAACAACACACAGCAGGTGGAAGGAAACTCCTATTTACCCTTTCTCATCATACAAGGACAAGAGAGATGGATCACTTACAAATCTTAAAAAGGCTAAAAGGAATCAGGGTTTTTACACAAAGAAAATTTACCCTGTGGGACAGATAAGGACTTAGTGGGATTCAAAAGGGATTAGACATTTGTATGGATAATAGGAACATCCACAGCTATGTTAGATAAGATTACAGAAGGGAAAAAAGATAGAAGCACTCCTGTTTCAGGGCATGGCCAATTACTGAGAGAGACAGACAGATTTTCCAGTGGAATATTCTTCCCTGGAAAATGCCTTTTTGTGAGTGGAGTGTGCAGTGCATGTTCATGTCAGTGAACCCTCCAATGGACTCGGCTTCAGAACTATTTCTGTTTCCTTGGCAGCTCACTCAGGGCCGGGCAGTTGGGTAGGGAGGGATGTGCTCTGGGATGGTCTGTGGATAATCTGCTTGAGGTGGCAAACCTCATCCCCATCCCTGCACGCCACGACCAGGGAAATATCCTACACAATTTTCTTCCCAGCATGGAATTGCAGAATTTTAAAAATTTTTCCTGGAAGATAAATTAATCTTTTATAGCCTCAGGGACAAGTCTGAACTGTTAGTGTATGCTTTGTCATAGATTACACAGTTATTCACTGTAAATAATTAATGCCTGACCAACATCTGACCAAATCTGTTGTTCTGTTGTTGAGCAGGGGGTTTTTTTTGTTGGGTTTTTTTTTAGTATTAGAAAAGAGTCAGGGAAATGGAGGAAGATAATTACAGAGGATAATTACTTCAAATGCTTTTAGATCTAAGCTGCTAAGAGGCTAGCTGTGCAAAAGGAAAGTAACCATGATAAATATGGCACAAAAACAATAGAGAATTCAGGCAGAAAAAGGACCTGGTGCAGTCACACAAGACATTTTTGGCAACAATTCCCTGTAAATCTCTCAAATGAGTCCAGGTACTTAACAGGCAATTAAAGACAGCCAATGTAAATGAATTAATAGCAGACTGTTAAAAGTCATTAGCTGCTGTATAATTAATAGAAAATTATAAAGGAAATAAATGCTTGCTTACAGCCTTATTAAGATCTGAATGTTACATCTTCTTCTGAATTGATTGGGACGATAAAAATTCAGGGGAAAATATGGAAAGCACCATTAAACACTTGCCAAATCTGAGCGAAATTTCAATAGTGTGCAATCACCATTCCATATTCCAGAAGATGACATTCAGAACGTTCCAGTGGAGGTGCTGAATGTGAGATGGAAGAGGTTTATCACAGTCCTCCTGGGATGGAGATCACAAAGGAAGTCCAGCAATCTCAGGTGGAAGGTCTCAGGCATTATTCCATTAATCCAGCAATAAATGAACTGCTGCATAAGCTCAGAATAGCCTGGGCTTTCCCAGCACTGCATAGCTCCCTGCCCTGCCCCTCCACAGACCAAATCCATTTTTCATTCCCAGAGTTAGTTCTGGCCTTGCTTGGGACACTGAAGGAGATGGTTTGGCTTTCCCACGGGCATTCCAGCTCGGAGTCTCACCCTTGAGACACAGAGTTTGTAGCATTCAGTAAAATTTTCGTTAAAGGCATTTAGACATTGGGATTTTAGTTAAAAGATTGCTTTGCTAAAATAAATCACCCTGTGCCTGTGCTCAGGCTCACGTGCTCTGAGATTGGGGGCTGATATTGCAGTTATGAGTTCACTTCTCTGTCAGAGACTCAAATCAGTGTTTGCCACCCCATTGCAAATTCATTACTGATATCCCAGTAGTCTCTGACAGAGTTTTCAGATTGCTCCACAACAATTTCTCTGGAGGAAAGCTCCCAGCTCCACACAGCCTCACTGGGCTTTGCTAGAGCCTCAGTCTCCTTTCCTAAAACAATGAATTGTCACTTGCAAAACTCATCAGAAAAAGGAGGGGTCCTGGTACTGAGCACTCAGCGTGTGAGGTGATGCTTCTGGTATCACTCAGAAGTGAAATGCTGTGCTAAACTACCATAAAAATCTCTTTTCACCACTCCTGTGCCTCCCTTAAGGCTACACAAATAGTTTCAAAAGAAGGGGAAATGTTTTACTGAAAAAATAGCTGCTTTTCATATTTCTGTTTTTTCTTTTCCTGACTGATTTTCAGATAATGAGTAAAGAGCAAATGCATACAAATGCTTTCAAAGGTTGCCTATTTTCTTCTCCTTTTCTTCTCCTTTTTTTCTTCTCCTTTTTTCCCCAGAAAGCAGCTTTTTTTTTTTTTTAACAGCAGAATCAAGACAATTCTAGGTTTTTTCTAGAGCCACCCTGACAAACTAGTGGAGTATATTTAGGTATGTGGAAGCTTAGAAGAAAAGAAAAAAACAAAAGAGGCTGAGAGCTATTTCAGACTTTTTCTGGCAAGTGGAGGTGTTGGAAAACTGCACTTACCCTTAATATTTCCTCCTTATCCTTTTATACTCATTTTCAAGTCGCAAAGTTTCTTCAAGGACAACTAACCTCATAAGAAACTTTTTGGGAATGAAACATTCTGGTTAGAAGCTGAGGATGTTTTAACAATCAACAACAGACCAACAGAGATCCTCCTGCCGTCTCCTAAGTTCCCATTTCTGATATCCCTCAGTCTTGCTGTTACACAGATGGAAATGCTTTCATGTGAGGTGGAAGGTTGAACTATGAGTTCTCAGTCATCACCAGCTGAGAAAGCCGCAGATTTCTCTATCCAAAACTTTTAAAAGTTTTCCTGACCTTCTCTGGTCAAGTATCTCTTAACCTGATCTGAGTGATGTTACATCCTTTTAGATCCTCTTTTCTTCCGTAAATTGTACCCTATATCTGCTCAGGCTATTTAATTCTGTACAAAACCATATGGATTCAACTTTATAGTAAAGTGATTGTTTTTCTACCTTCAGCAACTGCTAGAGGTTGTTAATTGAAGTCAAACCTTTTAAGAGTCTCTGTAATTTCATCCAGAGTGGGTGAAGGAGGGTCAGCAAAGAGCAGAAGCCCCTGTGAGCTGGGGTGGGTAACCATGGGAGCTGCCCAGAACACAAACAAAAGAGAAAACCCCCACATCTTGGGGTCAGGAAGATTAAAATTGTGTCAAAAATAATATAGGTCAACGTGGATAATGTGGGGGGTGAGAGGCAGACGTGAGGGAAGAGTTGGAATCTGTGGTTGGAATATCTTCTGCAAACTCCCAATTGCCTCTCCAGCCGTGGCCTCTTGAACAGATGCTGCCAGAACATAAACTTTATTCAGTTCTCTAATTCTGTGGGGTTTCACGGCTGCAGAGTACAGGCAGGGTCTCTAGGTGGGGAAAGAAAAAAGAGCAGCAGAAAAACTGAAGTGAAGAGGACAGCAGTGGTAGGAAGAAGCCACCAACAGCAGGAAGTGCTGCAAAGTCAAAAGGATGTGAAGAATTTTATCTGCACCTCTGCCCCTGGATGGGAAAGGCAAAGTCCTGGTGGGCTCTGGGGCCGGCACCACTCCCATGCCTCACCTTTAAATCAGCTGTGCCCAACACTCAGCTCCACTGAAGGGCTCTGGGAGATGCTTTGCCTGTTTCTTAGGGCTTCAAGGTACTGGCAGATGTATTTCCTAAACTATCACATGGTTCGGATCCAACACAGGGTAACAGTAACATTTCAATCTCCTTTTTCCTATCTGTAGCTGCTAGATAAATTTCAGGTTGTGTAAACAATTTATGCACTTTTTATTTACATGGTTACAGGATCCAGTCTGTTTCTTTGGGCTCTGAGAGATGTCTTAAAATCTGCCCATGCAAAACTGGTGTTTGTATTTATTTTATCATCACAAACTTTTGGTTCAGCACCATTGTTGATTAATGCATTAACTTCTGTCTGAATTTGCTCAGATCATCCTACATCACTGCCATTGTGGTGCTTAATGGGAATGTGAGTTAATGGCAGTGATTAGAAACAGATTTTTGTTTATCAGTGAAATATAAATCCCACAGATTTCATTTTGAGTCAACATTTTATACAATCAGCATTTATACTCTTGCTTTATATGAGCCTTTCCTTAGCCTCTTTCTATAATGCCCACATCCTCTGTCATATAATCCAATTTTTAAAAAAGGATTATTGAGACCTAATGATGAAAGATTGTATTTTGAAGGTTGTTCAAATAGCAGAAGCCATCAGACAAGCTATTAAATCAGAAGTCCATGATTTCTTGGTTTGCAATGCGAAGTCATAAAGTTTGTCTCTTTTAGTCTTCCTTGGAGAATATTAAGCTGTTGTACTGCAGTGTATTATTCCATCAAACTCTCCTGCACTCATTTTTCTGGCTGTTTTCTGTATTTTTTGTGTCGTGCACCTTTCAGCTCTGACAGGCTCTGCTGCCTGGGTGCTCCAGCTCGGGGGGGCTGAGACAGACCCCCACCCGCAGGCAGCGCTCTCAGGGAAATCTGGTTTGTTCCATCTTCTTCCCCTTGTTCCTCCTGTCAGAGTCGTTCAGACTGAAAATAGCCACTGAGCTCTGATTCTGCAGAAACCTGGCACAGCAGAATGTTTCCCCTTTGTCCTGAATTGCTTCCTTGCAGCACTGGCATTCAGGAGCAGCGTTCTGGGTGAAATCAGCTCGGTGGCATTGGCTACATTTATCCATCGTGATGGGATCCATCAATGAGTTATTGTGGGTTTGTCCTGATGGTGGTGATTGCTTCCTGGGTGTTGGCTACTTTTATCCATCGTGATGGAATCCATCA
>VWZT01007953.1:84694-194672 GCA_013397055.1 Pachycephala philippinensis | reverse complement strand
ACGATGGTGGTCATTGCTTTCTGGGGTTGCCTCTGCCAGTGGCATTGGCTACATTTATCCATAGTGATGGAATCCATCAGTGAATTACCGTGGGTTTGTTCTGAGGGTGGTGATTGCTTCCTGGGTTTTCCTCTGCCAGTGGCACTGGCTACATTTATCCATCATGATGGGATCCATCAGTGAATTACCGTGGGTTTGTTCTGATGGTGCTGATTGCTTCCTGGGTTTTCCTGTGCCAGTGGGTTGATGGGTTCTGGATTTTATCTGCCCTGTGCCAGTGGAGCCATGGGTTCACCCCAGCCCAGCCTCTCTGTGATTGCTGAGCCCGTGAGAAGCTGCAGTGCTCAGAACTCCATCTCAGCTAATTCCTGCTCCTATCACAAATCTTTCAGCAGAATCTGCCTCTTTATTATTCTCTCTCGGTGTGCTGAGCCTATTGACTGTTAATCTGGATTAACAATGCCGAGTGCTGGCAATAAATGCTCATAATTCTGCTTTTAACACTCCATTAGATGATGCCAATTCTGTGCTAGCTTCCCCTTCTCAATGCACTGCTGCAGTTCCTGCTGATCTGCTCCTTGGACAAATGGGATTCTTTAGAGCAAAAGGAAAATGATTTGTGTACCGATAGCTTCTGCTGCTGGAGACCTCAGGAATGCTGAAATCGTGGAATAGAATAGAGCTCTTTAGGGCTGCGGTTGCTGGGTTTATTTTGAAACAGGCTGTTCCAAATGTAATCATCTCTTCTAGGAGATTGGAAGGGAAGGAGAGGAATGTAAATACCAAACCAAACAAAAATACATGAAAAATCCAAGTGTATTTATTTGGAATACCAAAGCAGTACACAGGGAACAAGCAGGAAATTCAGAAACACTTGCAGGAGGAAATTCAAATTTTGTAAGCCCTGACCTAGAGGCAAAACAAAACAAAGAGTGACAAGAATAAATAAAAAACAACCTTCTGAACATGTATATGGGGTCAAATTTAGAAACAATGGGGCATTTTCTTATGTAGCAGTAAACAAAGACTGTGTTTTGACTGCATTCATTTGGCACAGGCTGGATGAAAAGTTCAAATGTTGGCTAAGGATAGAGCATAAAAACGTATTTTTATGAATCAGAAATGTAGAAAACTGATTGTAATTCATAACTCCATGCTGGTTTTATTGTTTTCAAATCACACACCAGCACTTAGGCAGCAGAATTTTCAGTTTAATATGTAATGAGTGTGCTATTCAGTAGTGTATTTTATTAGGCATTAGAAGGATTTATGGAGCCATCCATATGACGTGGATTACAGAACACATCAAGAAATCGAGGATGATTTTTGCTTCTCTACCAAACAAAATATACTTTAAGTAATTGCTATTAACTGGTATTACTTACCAGGAGGCCTATTTTTATATAACACAGCAAAATGGAAAGGAAAAGGAGGATAAAAAAGTAAGTAAACCTAGAGCTGAATTCCATAAAAAAAGGATTAGGATTTTTTTTAAATTTTTTTTGAGTAACACACAGTTTTAAATTTGATCTAGTGTAGAGAAATCAAAAGATGGAGCTTTAATGTTGGTTAATACTTAGTTTTCACAAAGGAAAACTCAGTGTCCTCTAAACGTAGTTCAAAGTAATAAAATTGGGCAGAACAGAAGAGGTAAAAGATTGGAAAAATTTTCTTTGCACTTTGAGACAGGAAGTTGTTTAAGGACTGAGAGAACAGGGCTGCAAAGGTCTGCATTTAAATGCTTGTTCCAGTTGAAGGCTTTCTGAATGTCCTTGGATAAATCAGCTGACAAATCATAAAGCCCCCATGTTTCTTCCTCTCTCTCTCTTTTTCCCCCAATGTGATTTCCTTGTTTATTTGATTTTATTAGCACTGGCCGTTGACTCAATCTTTGTGCAGACCTGACACAGCAAGAGTTGCTTGGAATTTTAGTGGGTGATGATTGGAGCCTCTGTGCCCTGCTATAGTAATAAAAAAATACTTATTAAGTTTTGGAAACATTGGCAAAACCTTCACTCAGTTTAAATGGGAGAATCCAGTGAAGCTTTTCTGTGCTACAATTTAGTTGCCTGCTGTATTTTTGCATTATTGTTGAATGCTGTGTACCAGAACTCACTTTTAATGTCTATTTTCCTACCTTGCAAAGAAATAGCATCTCCAAAATGAAATGAGTCACAACAAGAAAGGAAACCGAGATAACTGAAAATAAAAAAAAAATTAATACTTTTTAAACTTGTTCCGTACTGAGTTACAGGGCTTCAACCAAACCACAGCTCTGCCTCTGCTGCTGCTGGTGTGAGAACAGGAGCTGGGTCTGTGTTTATTGCTGGAGCATTGCAGTCAGTGGGACCATCTCCTGTTGTACCCACAATTTCAGGGAATTCCACCCTTTCCTACATGGAAAACCCATCTTCAGAGAGCACATAAAGGGTGCTTTCCATGGGGCATCACCTTGCTGGAAACAGCACGTTCAGCCAGTGTCCCATTCTCTGATGCTGCTTCAATCAGGATTTCTGTTCTGCAAGGCTTTGAACCCTCTTGCAAAGGACCTGTGTGCATCTGAACTGCAAGGACATGTTCAAATAACAGGGTAAAATTTAGAATACAGCTATGAAGTGCTGTCTTAACTTCTTTATGTAAAACAAAACTGTATCTTCATAACTTTAAAAAAATCAATCCCATCCTAAAAGACTTTCACTGATAGAACAGATCTTATGGAAGGGGATTTGTGTATTGAAAACAAATTCAAATTCAACCCTTATTCTTCTTCCTCAAGCACAAAAAGTCCTTCAGCAGAGCAGTTTGCCCCATGTAGTGTAAAGCAGTGAGCAAGTTCCCTAACTACCAGAGTGCTTCATTTTATCTCTTCCATCATATCCACAGAACGAGTCGTAATTAACCCACAAGTTCTTTAAAGCTACAAGCACCGATTCTTTTAATTGCTTAAACGTTGGAAACTTACATTATGTAAATGCAAGGAGGGTTTACAGAAATTTGTTTAGTGATAACCCATCTGTCTTGGATAAAGGCCAACGTGCAGGCAATTGTGCCACGGTGAAGGAGCAGTAGAAGAGAGATTTCTCCTTTTTGTTGCACATGACTCAGAATGATCTCTGTATATTTTCACATTCCTAGCAACAGTCACAATGGCTTTTGTGAATAAAAGGGTGCCAGAGAGTTTTTACCACGAGCAGCTCCCATTCACAGTGCTGTGCCACACTTATGGTTCATCTCTGCTTCCAAATTGCACAGTAAAAATGAATTTGCTTTATTCTTTTAAAACATGCATAGTCTCAACTCTTTGCAGCAGCTCACTCTTCAAGCAGAGCAAGCTCAACCTGGTTACTTTAAAAAAGCATTAGAGAGGAAATAGGTATTTTCCACCAGTTTCAAATGTTAAAGAAGCCAAGATAGAAAGACAAATCCCTTCCTGTTGCCCTGCAGCAAGAGAACAGACAGTTCAACTTTTTTTTGATTGCTCACTACTTACATCTTCAAATGGCAGGATAGTATCTTAAACTAGAGAGGTGCACGGACAGCTTCATTTAATTGGAAACGTGCAATACACTGTCTCAATTCTTTATAGATATTTCTACAGCACACTATAAGTATTAGGAAGCTACAATGATAATTTCATTTATTCTGCTTTAGGAGGCAAATAAATATTGCAGTGTGAGGGGCCTGGCTTTTGTCTGGAATTTTTATTGAATTTGCTGTGAGCTGCGTCCCAAGAGATGTGTAAAGTGCTTGAGAGTTCTGGGGAACCCTCCTGGCCAAGAGGCTCCCCAGGTGAGTTACAGGCAGGCTTCACACCCAAAACACAGCAGACAAATGCTACAGTAAGAGATAAGCAAGAAAAACTGAAGAGAAATGTTCTGGGATGCTCTCAGGGCACAGCACAGGTCCCAAACCTGCCCCTGAGCCCAGAGTCACCCTGCCCAATGCTGTTCCTGCTTCACAGATGAGCACTGTGTGTGTGTTTCCATTCCAGGTGGCACAGAATCACTGAGAATGAGTAAAATCACACGCTGGAGTGTCCCAGTTTGTTGCTACAAACCCTGAAAGTTCAGAAAATCGTTTTCTAAATGGTTTCTGAGATGTTATTACCTTTCTCCTCTTGGAGTGAATCTTGAGCAGCCAAATGCTCTGTGCTGTTAAAATGCTTCAGATGCTGCCTGTAGTTTATCGTTCCCTTGGAGCAATTTATTTCATTATAATGTACTCATGAAAGAACATTAGTGTTTAATTATCAGGAGAACTACTCTTAGCAAGCTCAGACTGAAGTCTGAAGTCCTTGACTGTTGGCTGCTGCTCGTCTACAAAGCGATGGTTGGCAGAGCAAACGTCACACACGGCAGTGCAGGGACCTCATGCAAATAAGATCTGTTGTGAACCTTATCATTTTTCTATTAAAATTCTTTTTGAGAATCAATCTTTCCAATTCGACCTCCTGTGACTGACAGAGGGAAAACTCCTGTGAAGCAGCTTTGCAGCACTGCCAGGGAAAGCATTACCCTGGTAATGTCAGTGTGCAGCGAGGTGCTGCCAGGGGTGCGTGAGGGGGCACAGAGGCGGTCACAGATTGGGGTGTGCCCTCTGCACTGGCAGGGGAATTCCATCCCAGCTCCCAGTGTCAGCTACTAAAGCTGATCCTCCAGGGATGAGCAAAAGATTCCAGGTGATAAACATGACAGATCTGAGATGATGGAGGGAAACCCTGAAGAGAACCCTGGTCATTCTCCCCTAACGCTGCAGCCTCACAGCACGTCAGTTAAAGAATTATTTTATTCATTTACCTGTAGTCATTTAAGGGCAGTACCACCTTTTCCTCAGCCTGGATTATAGTCCCACGTTCTGACCTGAATCCCAAGGGTTCCTCTGCAGCTGCTGTGCTCAGGAGTGGGAATCACACGAGTAGTAACACATTGCTGTGTGGGTCTGTAGCTCTTTGGATGCAAAGGTGTGGCAAAGTACGACAGAATGACTCAGGAGAATAATCAAAAGTGTGACACAAAGTGTCGGGCTTAGGCAAGGAGATGAGGCAGCAAATTGTATGGGGGGAGGCACCTGGGAAGAATTAGAGCATGGGATTGAGCATGGGTTTGCACCCCTGCTGCAGCTCTGGGGCCACTGGAGCCTTCCTCTTTCTGCCCTCCTCCTCCTCCATAAATCAATGTGAACTGTTTGCTGAAAAGCAGAGAGCCATGATAATAAAAAAGTGACAAATATAATTCCAGGCAAGCACTGAGTAATGCAGATGATTTTATTCACTGCTTCCATCCACAGTTCCTGGTGTGCAGGGCATTCTCTGGAAACCCCAGGATCAGCAGACAGGGCACGAGCTCCTCTCACCTGAACAGCAAAGCACTGTTTTCCTGTCACTGTGATTTCTGCACTCAAGTTTTAATCTTGCCCCATGTTCTCTCTCTTCCCTCCTCTGCTAATAAAGTCCTGTGTCCCCTCTGCAGCACCGTGACAAATCCTCATTGAATTTAACCTGCTCCTGGATTTCATAATCACTGACAAAGAGCAAAACACCTAATTTCTTTTTACTCCCCCACAAAATCTAATTCTCTGAAAACTCCTGCCTTTATCAGCAACATCAAAGCTGAAGTTTATTCCTCAAGGCTTCAGAACTTGGCCTTTAATCACAGGTTTAGCTAAATACCATGCACGGTGCAAAACAAAACGCACCTCAAGCTCGAGTATGTCATTTGCTATCCCAGCTGATTAATCAGCCCCTTGTTCTTGTAAATGAATGTTAATTGCCACGTGTGGATCCAAACACCGACTGCATTAAAGGCTGAGCTGGGAATTGCCATCTCCTCGGGCTGAACCCACCCCAGGGCAGGTGGCTCTCACCGGGCACAGGAGAATGGCACACAGGTGCAGCTAATGAGCTTTGTTTTAGCTAATGAACCTTGGTATTGGCCCTACCTGTGCTGGAACCAACCAGAACCCAGCAGAACCAGCACAGGTGCAGCCTATGAGCCTCGTTACAGCTAATGAGCCTTGTTATCAGCCCCACCTCTGCTGGAACCAGAACCCAGCAGAACCAACCAGAACCAGCACAGGTGTAGCCAATGAGGCTCGTTACAGCTAACGAGCCTCATTATCAGCCCCACCTCTGCTGGAACCAACCAGAACCCACCAGAACCCCCACAAAACCCCACAAACCAGAACCCCCCCAAACCAGAACCCACCACAAAACCCCCCAAACCATGGCACCAGTTCCATCTCCTGCTGCTGTCGGAGGCTCCTGCTCTGCTGGGTTCCTGTTGTGCTTCCAAAGGTAAGGGAAGGTTTTGAACTTGCGTCGAACCCTCAAAATGTCAGTTGTTGGTGGAATTTGTTCTTGTCCTTGCTCTGCTCTTGGTTTGTAGTCGCTTTTGGCCTCCTCAGTGGTACTTTCTGTGCTGTGCTAATGGCAGGGCTTTGCCTCCCACAGCTCGCCCTGGCATGGGGTTTGTGGCCGTGTAGTGCTTTTGGAGGAATAAACAGGAGCTGTTTCCCTTCAGAGCCCTGTGTTTGGGGGCACAGTCGCAGTGGGGGCTGTTCTGGGGGTCAGGAAGATGTAACCCTGTGCTCTCCCAGCAGCTCCGCTGGGCAGGTTTCTGGAAGAAAGCTGCTGCTGGATTTCAGGTGGCTTTTGTTCCCTTCAGAGGGAGTTTGGCACGTTGTGTCTTTGCAAGCGTAGCCACAGAGCTCGCTATACCATGAGTGCTATAATATATATTGATTTGTTTGCTTCCCACTGTGAGGTGTTTAATGTTGCTACTTGAAAGATGATTTTTTAAAAGTGTGGTGTTCTACTGAGTTGGTTCTGACATCAAAAAATCAAGGGAAAATGAGCAGGGGAGAGAGCAAGGATATCAAAATGATTAATTGCTGCATTAGCATTCAGGCACGGAGTGTATTTTGCTTTACGGATTGCTTGTTTCTAAGGGTATGATCGTGGCTTCTGGGCTGCATTAAAAGATGTGTGTCCTAGGCATTGATGCTTAATTTCAGAGGGATTACATTCCTGTAGAATGAAGGGAGGAGGGGGAGGAGAAAGAAAGAGAGAAGAAAGTTCTCCAGTTAAATACTAGCTCCAAACAATACAGAGTGGGGAGCCTTAGACAACTTTGTTCAGCCAGTATTTGTGAAATTAAACTATTACCCAAAAAAACCCTCTTAAAATTTATTTGGAAATGTATGAAAACCATCCCCACCATGTATTTCCAATGAAAAGCCATCACTGTGCAGTCCCCTGAGGTTTGGATGGGGTTTGTGGTGTTCTGCTGCATCTGTGTCTGCTGCCTTGATCTGAGTTGAAATCGGTTCTTAGGTCGATGCCTTGATGATAATGTAGAGTTGAGAGAATTGTTCAGGGATCTTTACCTTGGTGATATATCTTTTGTTATTATTGCTTTTAAAAATACCATTATGAATTGCTCTGTTGTGGTCAGGACTTCAGTGTCGATATCAAACACAGGTTCAGCCTCTGTTTTGGCACAGTACCTAAATGTATATTTTACTTTTATGTATAAATGTATATTTTACTTTCATGTATAAATCTAGTCCCTCTGTGACTACTCATGCTTCAGAGTAGCCACATGCTTTTACTTTTTTTCCTTCTTTTTGGTATATATGAGGCCCACAAAGCTCCCCAGGTGTGCCCAGGTGGGCTTTGATGGTGTGGCAGCAGCACAGAAGGAATCAGGTGCCAGGGCACGGAGCTGACCACAAACACAGCCCCATGGCCTGGCTGTGAGCCCACATCTCCCAAATCACAAAGCTTCATTCCCAGGCTATCCAGGTGTGTGGAAGGATGTTGTGCTGCACTGAGGATGGGAAGAAAAAAGACCCAGAGTTCAGGCTCAAAAATACAGAGAGAGCTCTGATAATAAAAGTAAGGTCTTTATGTGTTAGTTGGTAAGAAGTGCATTAAGTGGCATAAGACAATTGGTCCTCTGGCCATGCACTCCTTGGGGTGATTGGCCAAATTCTGAACCAGCCATTTCTAAATATTTTCTAGCTAAAACCATAACAATCCTTGGCTAACAACTGGCAGGTGTAGAAGTTTACAAAACTGTGACATTGTTTTAAATAAGTCCCATGGGAAAGAGAGAGCTCTCCCAAGATGCTGAGAGAGCTGGAGGATCTCTTCTGCTGATGCTTTCCCAGTGTCCATAGAAGGATCCCCTCGGGAGCTGTGGCCCAGAGCTTTGCAGGAGTGGGATGTGCACTGCTCTCAGAAGGAATTATCTGGGAATTCTGGGGTTCCCTGCAGGCAGGGAATGCCCCCTGCATTCAGCACGGGTGCTGGAGCCTCTCCCGGGGCTGTTTTTGGCTCAGCTGTGGGTTTTGGTGGCAGCACTGGTGAGTTCCCTGCTGAGCAGCCTGGCAGAGCTGAGCAGCTCCAGGTCTGTTTGGTAGCAGGCAAGTTGTGTTTTCTACATTCTCATCTCGTAGAACCAGCCATGCATGATTGTAATGAGTGATGGCCTGATTAAATCAAAAGCAGACATGGAAGGAACACTATTAATCTGTAAGCATATGTGATGCTAACAGCCATCAAAACATAATGTTGCAATTATCCTAGGTAGGCAAGAATAATTCTCTCTAATTAAATTCTGAGGATATATATTTGGATGCATGTTCTGGATCCTCTGTCATTTCTGTACTGCTAGAAAGAAAGGTACCAGAATTATTTCCAGTTAGCCTGGCCACGTGCCTTTTTGATTCCAAATTCATTCTAGCACAGCCTGCCTGGGGACAGGCTCTGCAAATACAATGTGCTATCAAAACAGATCATGTGTTCTCAAACATGTCAGTGGCATCAGTCTCTTCTTCCTTTCTTCTTCTTTTTTTTCTCCTTCTGTGGCAAAATAAGCTGTAGTTTCATATCAGATTATACAGCTTCACAGTCGTATTTTTAGAAGCATCAAAGTAATAGTAAAGAATGTGTAATACACTGGAGGAAGTTGATTCAGATAAAGCAGCCTCACTGTACCCATCAGCTGCAGCCCCAAAGACCCCTCAGGCAATCCTTGGAAGGTGGAGAGAGAAACACAGTTTTGTACTATTCATTTCCATAAAATTTTTTTTGTTGGTTTTTTTTCCCCTCCCCTTCATCCCCCACCTAGAAAATCTGCTTGTTGTGCTCATTTTGGTGATCAAATGCAGCAATTCTTTGTGAACCCCCCAAAAATGATTCAGGGGGGAAGTGTCACCTGTGTGGCCCCACCTGGGCACTGATGGGGTGTGCAGCACCCCGAGGAGCCACTCTGAGACTTTGGTTTCTCAGTGTTTTGTTCCTTTTTGGTGCTGACTCAAATCCACCCTGCTGCAGAACACCCACAGCCCTCAATCCCCATGGGTCTGATCTTCTTCAGGTGCAAACAGAGTTCTACCTAAAATTAGAAAAGGCTCAATTTGTCCTCAAAGATTTCTTGTGTAATTGAGGCCCAGGCACACACACAATATTTATGGAAATATTTCCCCAGTCATAAATCCCTTTCAGTGTCCAGATAATCTAATTTGGTGCTGGGGATGGTTTGGAGTTGGGGTGAAAAACTTGAGATTCCATTAGCCTTCATCACTTTTGAAAATCAAAACCAGAACTAAAATAGTGGCTAATGAGGATATTTGATGATTTTTAGTGACTTTGATATAATAATTGACTTCAAATGTATGGTTTCAAAGCAGTTTGATGAGATTTACCCTCCTGTCTTCTGTATCTATTCTATTCTTATCTTGAATGGCTGTTATAAGGAGACCTCTCCATTTCTTTGTACTAAAATCCCTTTTATCATTTAAAGGTTCTTGAAAAGTGTAAGAGGAGAAAGAAATTACCAGGAACACACCTGATTAATTCACAAATTAATTGAGGCTAATTTAGATGACATTACAGCACGATGACTTTCATTAATAAATAAAACTATTATCAAAAGGAACACGCATTTTCCCCTAACTTTGGGTATAACTGTTCAGCTCCCATCATTTAAATAACCAAACAGCTCCTCACCTCCCAGTGATCACCAAGGGTGCAGCTCATTGTGGTGGAACAGACCTGCTCCAGCTCAGAAATTCAAAATAGTAGGAGAAATCTGGTGCATAAAGCTTTGTCCTGGGTCCCTGCATGAGGGGGAATATTTAAATTGTTCCCATCACAGCTGCAGCTTTTGCCCCTGATGCACATTCAGGAAAATACTCAGGCAGATGTTGTTCCTGCTGGATTGGCCTAGGATGCTGTGGAATTCCTCATTTGCTGGGAGATCAGGGTGGGATCCATCTGCCACTGCTCCTTTCAGGTGCTGGTGGTTCCTGGAGCCCCTCCTGAGCTTGGCTGTGTTTGCAGCTGTGCAAAGTGCAGGGAAAAGGAAAAAAGGTGGGCAAAACTGCTCACTGAGACCTGCAGGAATCAGTGTCAGAGCTGCCTCCTGAGCCCCAGCCTGGATCCCTGGGACAGGAGCTCCCAGAGCTGAAAACAGAGAGAATAAAATGACTTTCAAATAGCAATTCACTTATGGGGGAGAATACTGGAGGGGTTTTTAACTTTTTTGTTTGACTTTGGATATTTTGAAGGGAAACTAAACTGGAAGACTGAGAGGGAAATGGAAATTTCACAGGAAGGGTTTTGGTTTATAACACCTAACATAAGAACTGGACTTTGCAGATGTAAGCACATGTATTACGAATCCCAAATAAGAAGGGGTTAGAACTGGATCCAGTTTAGTCCCTAGATTAGCCCTACCCCATAAAAGCAGGGTAGGACTCGGGCATGGCAGCAGTGGTGGTGGGGAATGACAAACAAGGATCCTGTGCCTTTATTCTGTAGTTATTTTAACTCTCTTGGAGGTTGAAGTACCTTGGCTGCCATTCCCTCAAGCTGTGGTACCATTAATTCCTGCAGGATTTGCCCTGCTGGCACACAGCAATGAGGAATTTGGGGAGCTGTATCCCAGAGCAGGAGCAGCTCAAGGCAGTGCCAAGCATTCACTGCCTTTGTCACTCAGCCTGCAAACCCCAACAATGAACTGATAATTCGATATATATATATATATGTATATATAATTTTCTGAGTGGTCTGTTGACTGCAGTGTGCAGCAGTGCTGATGGGAGGGGGTTTTACAGCCTCCCTCTCCACCCAGGCTGCATCTGACAGCAGCCTCTGCCCCACCATTGTCATCGTGGTGCCAGATGATGAGGGTTCAGAGAGGAACCAGCTGGAGGAGGGGGTATTTTTAGTTCTTCTAAATACTTCAGAGTCTTATGTAACTGGATTTGAGCAATAGTTGATGCCAGACAATCTCACATAATCAGTTGCAGTGCTCCATCAGCTCTCTCCTCGTGTTCACAGAACAGTTTGTGCCCCAGAGAGGGGGTCAGGCAACGAGCATCACATCTAGAGCTGCAAAAGCTGCTGGGAAAAGCAGGGGCTTGGAGAGACTCCTGAGCAGTGAGAGCATGCATGAGAAAATCCAAACCTTTGGATAACTTCCACATGGGAAGGAGTAAATACACCCAGGTTGGAGTTGGGAGGTTTGGAGTTGATGATGTATTTTAAGGAGCATTTGCTGGATGCATTGATAGGTTCCTCTGCAGTGCTCTGTCCCGGTGCAGCTCCAGTCCCTGTGTCAGGAACTGGAGGGCTGCTTTCCACTACAGGCACCAACAGTGGGAACCCCACTCACACTCCTGGGGTCTGGCTGTGTTCAGTGTGACTTTCATTCATACAATGAGTTATTTCTGTCAGTTTGAGCTTGTCTTTGTTTCTGCGTTTAGATAAATAAATAAATTGGTCTCTATCCATGTAGGACACATGAGATCCAGCCTGAGGACTGCTGGTAAATCCTTCCATTGCTCAGTTTTGCTCAGTGTTTACAGAAGTTCGTTGCTGTTTGCTCCTCTCTATCCAGTTGTGTGGTATCATCTACTCAAACATCTGGTGCTCCCTGGAGGAATTGTAGAAGTGGCCAGGAAAGATAAAAATAGAAGGTCAAACAGCAAACTGCACTGTGCAGTTAACCTGGCTGCAATTCCTGAGTCACAAATGGAGGCTATTTTCCAGAAAAAGGATCAATATACTGTTTGCTATTGTTACACATGAAGGAAAAATAAATAGTGTCTTGAGCTCCTTTTCATGCAGAATTGCTTATCACTGCTGAGCAGCTTGGGATGGCACAGAAGGCAAACAAGCCTTCAAAGGCTCCCCTTGCAGGGAACGTGGCTGGAGCATTCCAATGACTTTGGGCCAGCTCCAAGTTCAGATGGTGCTGACTTTTAAACCTCAGCCACACAGAAGGTGGCAGGCTGGGGGAAAAGCAGCGTTCCCAGTGCTGAGGCCAGCCCTGGTGTCCCACCCCTGGGTGCTGCAGCCTTTGCATGGCTTGGGTGGTGTGCAGGTGTCACTGTAGCACCCCAAACAGGTAAAGAACAGCACCATCCAAGTACCTAAAAGATGGTCTGAAGTAAGGAACTTTAATGAAAGATTGAACAGCTTTTATATGTTAATATGCAGAGGTGTGTTGAATGGCATAAAGTAATTGGTCCTTTGATTAATCACCCCTCGAGGTGATTGGCCAAGTTCTGAGACATCTGTTTCTAGATGTTTTTCTAGTTAAAACCAAAACAGTCCTTGAGAAGCAACTGCAGGTGTAGATGTTTACAAAACTGTCACATTGGTTTAAATTCTTTACATAAGAAAGATAGAACTTCCACAAAATGCTGCAAAAGCTAAAGAAATTCCCTGCCCAGGCCTTTTTTGTATCCATATGCAGGTATCAGTGCATGCAGATCTAAGCCATGCATTCCCTCCTGGCTGCAGCAGGACCCTCGGTGTGAGGTGGGGTTTGCTCTGTCCCAGGGCTGTGTCTCAGTTTGGGAAATGCTGTGTGTTTCCTGACAGCTCTCAGCTGAAAGCCCAGGAGGAGCTGCAGGTGCTGATGCAATGTATGGCTGTTCAATGTATCAGAAATATCTGTTCCAATCCTCCTCCACCCCGTGCAGCTGCCTTTGGACAGGTTCCTGTGTCTGAGCCCCGCTGCTCACAGGCTTTGTGTGATGTGGTCATGCTGACAGGGACCCTTGAGAACCCATAGAGCATCAGAGTATGCAGGGACTACCTGATATTCTCCTACAGCAGATTTAGTGCCTGAAAGAACTATCTATACAGAGAGAAGTGGAAAAGAATATATAATTGAAGGTCTATTCTAAAATGAGAGGCATCTGATTTTCTGGCTTTTTAAAAAAAAAAATCCATCTGCCTTGTTTTTTTAGAAAGAAAGGCCATTTCTCTTTTTGTAGCGTCTATTTTTAAACACTTGAATTAAAATTAATTATTTCATGTCTGATAACCCTTTTTGCACGGAGACCTGTCTGAAAGAGTCATTGATTTCCTTGCTCGCAGCGTGTTCACCAGCTGCAGAACCAGGGCTTCATCTTTTAATCTCCAATATGAAAGGAACAACAGAGGTCACTGTGGACTTGTATTCTTCAAAGTGATTAAGGCAGAGCTGAGAGAGCTGGCAACAAGGCCAGCCTGCTCTTCATTTAAGTATATATATATTTATTTCTCTGCTCCCCTCCCCACCTGGGACCCACACGTTCCTGAGTCCAGGGAGAGCTAATTAAAATGGCTTGTTCCTTTTAAATAAGTCTGCGAGCAGCTTGGTACAAAGCCAGAGCAGGCATCATTTTAACACACCTGCTTTAAAAAGCAGGGTATTGTCCTTTCCTGTCTCTCAAGCAAAATCTCTCCTGGTTTTGTTCCTCCTTACCCCTACCTTTAAATGCTATTTATTAGAGGCATTCAGCTCACTGCCCTGGAGACTTAAAACCCAAGAAAAGTGGGCAGTCTGTTGGAGCACCTGCTGCATCAGGTGTGCTGCCTTTTCCACCTCTGTTATTTTGCAGTAGACCCCACGATGAGAAACAGTCCACGTCTGAAAGAACTTCCAATAACAGGAGGGGATACAGGCATCAAGAAAAAAATCATACTGTAAATTATTTTCACACCATTTAACCATTCAAATCTGCTGTTTGCAAAGCAAGGACTGTCATCCTTGGACTTTCACATTCACTGATGCTTTCAAAGATCCTGAAGCAAATGCACTAAATGAAACAAATTAAATATTCTTCCCCTGTAATGGAAAATTCATAATGAGAGGCAGCAGTTTCAAGTCTGCTTGATTATTGTGTTCCAGTACGTTCCAGAGCTGACAGTCAGACAATAAACAGCGTGCTGAATCTTTCAGGTGAGGGGGATACACAGCTTTATCATGAGAGTGATGGGCATCCCGAGCTGAACCTCATGCTGCTAAATTTTACAGAATAATTACTTCTCTGAGTCTATCTTTCAGTAGCTTTTACTTCAACCAATACAAAAACCCCACAACCTTCTTTTATAAATACATTTTTAACTTCTGATCACCCAGTCACAGGGGGCACTTGCTCTGATAGCTGCCAACACAACCCAGCACTGTGCTTTACGTGGATTTTTCAGGCAAATGTTTGAGCTGGCATTCCCAAAGCTGGCTGTGTGCCAGCAGCAGTGAGATACAAATACCATTTATCAGATTGTACTGCACATTCCATAAAGGCCAAAGTCATCCCTTTCTGCTGCTCTGGTGCAGTACAGAACTGGGGTGGATCTGAGAGCAGGGAGCTGATTCTGGTTCTTTACATACTCTAATAAACTGATGCCTTTTACCCACGGTTACAGTGCTTACCCATGGACTTGATGTTTCCATTACAAGAGAGCCATAAAAAACCTTGTAACTGGCCATTGTGGTGGCAGATTTACAAACTCCTTTTTTTCCCCACTCTCCATTCAATTAGATGGGCAATTGTAGCCAGAGCTAATATTAAAAATGCCTTTGCACATTAACTTAACACATTGCAGCCTCACTAATAGGATGCACTGGAAGCTAATTCTAACTTTTACATAGCAGGCCATTAAATCATAAATATGGCATATTTTGTGTGATGCCTGCTGTGTATAAATCACCCAGCAATGCTCGGTGTGACTCCAGCTATTCCTTCACTCTCTCGTTTGCACTGTGCTTCCCCAGGGGTTTTAAAAGCTGATTTTGGTGGGTACAGCAAGGGAGAGAACCAGATCCAGGCTGGAATGGGGCAGCAAGGGAAAGAAGGAAGCACATCCAGGCTGGAATGGGGCAGCCCTCAGTGCTTCTGTGGGAGCTGCCATTCCCGTGGGGATGGTGCTGAGTCCTCCAGAACTACTCAGAACTGGCTCCAATCCTGTGCAGAAGATGAGCACAAGGTCTCCTTTTACCCCCTCAGGATAGGGCTTAAATATTGCAAAGGAATCCTTTGCCCATGGTGAACTTCATCCTAGCACTAGGGTCAGAGCAATGTGGTCTTAACAAGCAAGCTTTTTTTCTCTTTTAATTCTGTAATTCAAGCCCAGGAAAGTGAGTGAAGTACAATTGATTGCTCAGTAAAACACTCAATTAGAGCAGATTATCTGAAGGGAAAGAATGGCAAACTAGAATTTATTTTTCTGTGTCATTAGGGAAGCTTGATAGCAGAATCACTGCAGAGCCAAAGAGGAAATCAGCAGCAGAGAAGAGAATTAATTCATTTAAAAACATGCATTGTGTTTCTTCTCAGGGGCTTGTTTTTGGGGGAGACTGCTGGGTGTTAGCTTGTCTGGGGTTTCTTTGGCTGTTGATTCTATGGACAAGGCTTGGGCCTTTCTTTTCTGGTAGATATCCCTCTTTTTTGCATCTTTAGAGTCCTTGCTGGTCACTTACACCAGCAGGGCCAGGGGTCGGTTGTTCCTCTGCTCAAGCAAGAGGAAGATTTCTCCCCACTGAAACAGAGTCCAGATGCAAACCCAGCCATCACTGCTGAGCTTAGATATTGGAGTTGGTTGTTCATTGTGCAAAATAACTCTGAGAGACTTCATTTTCATGCTGTGGATTGGTTTTTACTTGTTTGTTGAGATTGCCCTTGGCCAGTGTGGCAAAACCAGCGATGGGCCACTCATCCAAATCCCGTGTCTCCTGCCCTCATCACTGCTCTGGGATCATTCCTCTGCCTCCCTGTTCCTCTGGGAATTAAACTATTGAGCCAACTGTCCATGACCAGCCTAAAAATACTGAAGAAAACAAGTTCTGCATGGTTTATAAGCAGAGCTATGGGTGACAGAGCAGTGGACAGGAGGTTATGGGGTTTCTCTGCCACCTCTGTGTCCTGCTGGGACATTCTGAGGGGCTGGCTCCTGCTGCTGAGTGCCAAGGCAGGGACAGCCTGGGGCTGGAACTTCTGCTCTGCCCTCCCTGCAAACACAAATGGTGTTTGTGATGGGGAAAATCATCTCTGGCTGCTGGGGACAGCATTTCCAGGTGTAACTCCGTGCTGATCTCCCAAGAGATTTGCTGCAGCCCCACAGCCCCCCTGTCTGGGCTGAAAGTTGTGTTTAAATCTGTCTGAGTGGCTGGGACAGAGTCACTGCTGTGAATGAATGCAGGGGAAAGCTCTGGCTTCCCAAAATGTGTGTGTGTGGCACGACCGGAGAATGGAAAGCACATATTGCAAAGTATAAAACGTCTCTGGCTGCACATAAACTGGATTTCAAGTGTTCTGTGAGACTGGCCTGCTTTTATGCATCTCAGATATATTGACAGACAATGTATAGGCAAAAATGCGATTGCAGCACTTCTAAGAATCATTTTAATGATGTAAAGTGGCAATATTTTTCATCAGTTATAAAATTTTATTGGCTTCCTATAATTCATTTAATGGCAATTATACTAAAAATACTTCCACTTGAAGTAAGTGTCTGCAAGAGCTTCACAGAAGTGGGAATGTTTGACAGATATTTGCTTACACAAGCTACACCTTCCCAATGCAATCAAAGAAGCTGTTTTGCCATTAGTTCTGCTTGAATTTGTTGCCTCCAAGCCACTGACAAGTGTCAAGGCACTGTGAAGGCTCAGAAGGAACCCAAAATTCCTTATATTTCAAATTATTCTCCAAAGCTTTCAAAATTGGATTCAACTGAATGAATTCTTGGAAAGAGAAGGTAATAGCTTGTCTGCATTTGTAGCTGGGCCAGGCATAAACTACAAGCTTTACTGCTGCTTCCTACACTGCTCAGGAATTCAAAATTACATCTGAACGATGAGCAGCTGAAGGGGTTTTGCCAGGGACTGGAAGTGTGTTATCTCTGCCTTGAATCGTTTTAATGTTTGGGTGTGCAGAGGCTCAGCTGGGGACTCAAAGGGCTGCACCCCTCGGCCTGCCCAGCTGAACCAGTGTTGAATGGGCTGGTTTCTGTAAATGGAATCGATTTGGCCAGATAAAGTCTCCATAAGCTTCACATTTCTGTTAGCTGAGGTGCTTGTTATTGCTTTTCCGCGACTCCCCTCTCCCCAGCCCCCCCAAACCTGCGCTGCCCAGAGCTGGGGATGGAAGGGGAGAGCAGATGGGAGTGGGCAGGGCAGGGAAAGTTCAGGGTGGGAGGCTCGGCCACAGCTCCCTCCCAGCTGGAATCGGCTTGTGTCACCTGAATTTGCCCCCCCAGAGCCTTGGAGGGGCTCAGAGGAGCAGTTTGGCCATCAGACACTGGCAGGCTGTTTGCACCCCTGCAGTGGAGTGTCCTCCTGCAGAGCCCAGCAGCTCCGGGCTGGGAACACCCCGGCAGTGTCCACTGGGAGAAAAATCATTTGTAATACTCTGTAGAAACTACCTTGACTCAAATGACAAAATGACATCGTTATAATTATTACCCAAAAAAAGGACCTTCTACTTTAATACTTTGCCAGTGTGTTTAACTAAAGAATGGAAATACAGCTGTGAGAAAGAAAAATTATTTTAAAGAATTTTAGTAGTATTTAAAGGGCAATTTCATCTCAGTCCGAGCTAACAAGATGCCTCCTTCAAAGCTACCACATGAAGTTCTCTGAGTGTATCTATTGAATTAATTGCATTAAATCGCAGAAAACTCTTTCTGGCTTTCCAGGAAGCCATAGTTAAAATATCTGACACCAAACTTTCTCACTTCACTCATTCCACTTCATATTAGTTCCCAATTTAGAGCAGCATAAAAATGTTCTTTGCAGTCAGTTTAAGGAGGGGTAGGAAAAAGCTTCCTAAAATGTTGTGTTACTGATAGTGGGTAACACTGTGGGAGGCCAGGAAATGAGTCCTTCAGGAGACCAGGGGAACTTCCAACCTCTGCCTCTTCTCCTTGCTGTGATTCCAGGGGAACTTCCAACCTCTGCCTCTTCTCCTTGCTGTGATTCCAGGGTCACTTCAACCTCTGCCTCTTCTCCTTGCTGTGATTCCAGGGGAACTTCCAACCTCTGCCTCTTCTCCTTGCTGTGATTCCAGGGGAACTTCAGCCTCTGCATCTTCTCCTTGCTGTGATTCCCTACAATAACATAATTAATTACTACTGTGTGTGGGCTTTTCTTTTATGGGGAATCATGGAATCATTTCATGTGGAAAGGACTCTTAAGATCATCAAGTCCAACTGTAAAACTAACACTGCAAATTTACTTTACTCCAAAATCCCTAAAAGCAGGTTTGATCATAAATATTAGTTGCAAGCTTTACAACAAAGGCTGTTGCAGTGCCTTTAATCCAAGAGATTGTGTCAGCACTCAGAAGAAATCCCAGTTTGCCAAATAACAGAAAGGAGGGCAGGGTTTGGTGCTCTGTGTGAAGGTTTCTGTGTTGGTTCTGCGTCCCAAATAATCTGTGTGGCACCTCTGACCCGGGAATGTGCTGCCAGAAGGGGAACTGGGCAGCACAGAGCTGACATTTGATATTCTCTGATTTGGGAGCACGAGGGGCACATCTGTCCTGCCTCAGGGACTGGCTCCTGACCCACTGAGGCTGAGCACCAAAAGTGAAAAGGTGGAGACATTTTGGGATATGTCTGCTACAGCAGTTACCAGGGACAGAGAACTGAGTTTGGGATTTCTGTTTGTGTTTTAAAAGACAGAATAAAATATCTGACCTGTTTTGGAGGATGGCTTGGAAATTTATTTTATCCTAAATATGCAGTAGGTTAAGTTGGGCTCCTTGTCCAGTTTGTCAGACTCTGATTAAATGGTTTCACCAGTGCTCCTTTTGCTGACAGTTATAGTCTTCATATTTTTGTGGTATCACCCAAATCTTGATCTTGATTGAAGCTTCCTTAATTCATGCACAGTGATTTCCAAAGATGCTGCTCTACACAAAATAAACACATGTGGTTTACATTGTAAAAACATATTTTTTTTCCTTGTGGAGTAACTTTCATTAGAAAGTAGAATAAATTCTCTTCCAGCACCAGTACTGTT
Source organism: Pachycephala philippinensis (assembly GCA_013397055.1). Taxonomy (NCBI): domain Eukaryota; kingdom Metazoa; phylum Chordata; class Aves; order Passeriformes; genus Pachycephala; species Pachycephala philippinensis. The sequence continues at coordinate 175,368 of VWZT01007953.1, read as the reverse complement.
GGATTGCACTGCTAATGGGATTCTTTTATGGTGGGGTTGTGGAAATTATTTTATAGATTACCTATCACTGCTTTCAGTAGTAGACAGCTTTAGCTAATGTAGTGGAACTGGGATTTTTCCCCTTGATGTCTGCACTTTGTAGCCTTTTGTTCCATGTGCAAGAGGTGAAAAGTAATAGAGAAGAATGCATCGACCATCAGAATATCAGTCAGCAGTGGCTCCAAGTGTGTGGCTGGAGGAACAAACACGAGTGTCTGCTGATTTAATAGCTGCTGGTTTCCCCTGAGTTCTGGGGGATGGATTCTTGGGGATTATGTAATGTAGACATTGAAGTCTCTTATGGAGAATGGGAGTATGTGGCTGTTCACAACGGGGAATCAAGGAACTTGAATAGACCAGAGCTCTGAAATTTGGGGTCTAAACAGAGCTAGGATCTGCCATGAGAACTCGTTTTCCATCTCTTTCTCCCCGTTCTCAGAATTACGTCTCCTGGATTTGTAAATTTTGGGATTTCATTTTTGGAAAAAGCATCGTTTTCCGTACGTCAGCACATTGTGTGATCTCTGCAGTGGCAGAAAGCAGCGAGGGTGGGACACACACAGGAGGGAGGAGAGGAGCTGGGAGCCCTGGGGCAGGCTGCCTGTGGGGGAAGTGGGGTTGCTCCTGACAACAGCAGCCTGGTGCCTTCTTACTTGGCTCTCCCCTTGGTTACTTGCCTAAAATACTCATTTACCTCATCTCAAAGCCGTTTCTCATCATGTTATGAGTTTCCCACCTTGCCTGTTGTAGCTTCTGAGATATTTCAAGGCTGCCCTACTTGCAGCAAAAGCTGTGGGAGCTGTTTCCCAGGGAGCAGTGGAACACTGGCCTTTTCTCAGGTAAAAAGTGTCTCCTTGCAGTCCCAGGTCCTCACTGGGTGGGACTGGAGCTGCCCTGCTGCCCAGCCCCTCGGGGTCCCTGAGCCAGCCAGGGTGGCAGGCACACAGTGCCTGAGTGTGGAATATTCAGGCAGGTTCTTGGCCAGAACGTCATCTCCTACAGCCAGAACGCTTCGTTAATGGAAAGTGCTGAAAGGAGACTCCCTGGGCTGGCACAGAGGTTTTGTTGTTGGGTGCAGAGCAGGTTTTCAGTGCCCAAGGAGAAGAACAAAATAATCTGTGGAGACAACCTGTCAGATTTTTGGGTCCTCCCCTTGTGCATCAGCATCGGGACAGCACCGAAAAGACAAGTGGCAAATAAGCAGGGTTGCTCCGGTACCCAGAGTTAGGCTGGCTCACAGCACTGAGATTTCCCTGTAAGGACAGGCTTTACCTGTTCAGAGAGGGACAGGTGACTCAATCCACTCCTGAAATAAATTGCTTAAACAGCACAGAATTTTTCCCCCTTATTTTCTTTATGCTCGAGCTGGTTTCTAGATGAGATGTCGGATGGTTTTCATGGTACAACAGCAGGCACCACAATGGAGTTTCAATATTTAACACTGCCTGCAATAAAGGCAGGGTTAGGGCTGTCCTGTTCTGCATGTCCCGCTGACTTTGATGTGATTATGTGCTCTGTGCTCCTCAGTGCTCAGGTGTAATTTGTTCCATTAATCTGTCACCACTTTCAGCTGATAAGTGTGTGTGTGGATTGTCAAGCCAGCCCCGGAGCACCTGTGAAAGAGATTTGCATTATAAACTGTATTCTTGTAATTCTCAGCTCTTAGTACTCCTCTCAAGATTGCAGAATTATGGTTTGCAAGATGGGAGTGACAGAGATCAGTGTGGAGACATCAGTCACATTGATGTAACAACCCAGACCAAATGAGATATTTTTAATGAGAACTTAATAAAATTATTGCTTTATCAAACAAAGAGTTACCTGTAAGGTTTTCTGAAGAAAACCCAATTTTCTATCCTTCATCCTATATAAATTACTTTATCCTTTAAGAAATACTTTTTTAAAGACATAAAATAGCCCGTGTTTTTTTCAGTGGAGCTTTGGTTCCATACAGCTAATTTAGATCAAGAAAGCAGAGTTCTGTATGAGTCCAAAGATGCCTTGCCCCATCGTGTTTCAAGTTTAAATGTGACATTCTAAAGGTGAAGCACTGCTGGAAATAATGAGTGCATTGTTGTTGCTATCAACACTTTTTAGGAAGCAAATAAAATCTAAATTTCTGCAACAACAAAAGGCCTGATTCTGACCTTATGCAAACTTGGCATCAGTGTAACCTCAGAGGGTTTCAGGTTTGTACATCAGGAATAACCTCAGCGTCAGGTGAAGTCCATGGCACTGCATTCTGGATGGCAATTCCCCTGTGGAAAATGGGAATGAACCAGAGCAACACTGGAATTTCTCTCCAAATTCCCTTTGCTGAAATTGCTCCAGCAGACTGAAATGTCCTAGGAGAAAATCAAGCCTAATAAAACTGGGCTTGTGGAAATATTGTGTGAGTGTGGAAATAATTAAACTTAAAGCAAAATAATTGTCTTTTGTGTCTGTTTGGCTGTTACTCAGGTTCCTTTTGCTCTGCCTGGTAATGAGCACCTCGTGCTGGGAAGGGAAGTGTTACACAGGGCTGAACCTGCCTGAAAATCCACACAGGCAACACTTTTATCTCCTGACAGGAAAACATCATTTTCTATCATGAATATCCATTAAAGATAAAAACACTACCCAGAGTAGGTGCCTGACCACTGGGATCCTGCAGACCAAAGAGTCTGGATAAAGACACAAATCCCAAATAATCTATCTTCTTTCAGAGAAGGAAATGGATGGTCAGCCTGACATGTGGCACTCTGAAATCGAGTCATAAACTAAACAAATTGGCAGAGGTTTTTATCTGCTCCACTCACTGGTAGTGGGACACAATTCCCTTTCTAAAGAGCTTTTGGCTGGATCACAGAAAGGTGAATATTACAGTGCCTGTTCTAAGAGCTCGGGACCTGTTGTGTTCTGCATCTCTCCAATGCCAGCTGTGCAAGTGTTTTCCAATTTATGGATGGGGGATTTTTGTGTGGGTGTGGTTTTGCTGTGGTGGAGATTTTTGTATTATTTTTATTTTTATTCCTCTCCTGAATGCTGGCTGCCTTGTCACAGGCCCCCAGGCTGGAACTCCCTGACATTGTTATCCAGTATCTCTCCTACTCTTTTTTTTCCCCTCTGGCAATTCACCTACTTTTAGCAGGCAGGCCAAGAGCCATCCTGAAATTGTCCCATGCCACATTCACTCAGGAGTTTGGTATTTTCCTTTTGCTTTTCGAGAGAGAGTGAGAGCAAGTGTGGCATTTTGTTGACCAGGCAAACTTGCAATTACTTCATGTGTCTACCTTTAAAAATCAGTTACTCTCATTGCTCTCCTCTCTCAAAGATTAATGTGCCTTTGAGCCAGTGATAAAGTTAAGGAGCCTCCTCTGATGAGAGTGGGGATGAGTAAATTCTGTGCCAGCCTCGCCTTCTGTGACCTCACTTTTTGGCTCTGAGTAACAGAACTTCATTTCCATTGCTAGTATAGCTTCAGGGCTACTTCTCCACAGATTCTTACACATTTCCTTCCAGTCTAGTGCATGCTTAATTTTCATCCCGTGGAGCAGGAGCACTGCAACAGCTCCTTGGCACAGCAGTGCCATGAACAGGGGCGGCAGGGTGGTGGCAGCTGTCTGTGATGCTCTCCAGGAGCACAGCACCGTGGTTTCACAGCCAGAGGCTGAGTGAAGGGCAGCAGAGCTGTGCTCATCACCCTGACGTGTGGCAGCTCCCTGGGGAGGGTTTGTGAGCCCTGCTCCCTGGGCATGAGGAGCCCTGGCACCCCTCTGCTGGTCCGACACCCACTGCCCAGGCTGGGCAGCTCTGGGGGCAGTGTGAGGAAAGTGGTTCTCTGATGGCCGTGGGAGGAAAGTGGGCAGCTCTCTGGACCCTGAGTGGGTGCAGCCTCTCTGGACCCTGGGTGCAGCCCTGCAGCCCCCAGAGCATCCTGTGAACCCCTGGTGTGCACAAAGCTGGTACCAGGGGCTGAAGGAGCAGTGGGTGAAGCCCAGCGTGGCCAGGGAGTGAGTGAAGTACAAGCAGAGAGGGTGTGTGATCTGCTGGAGTAAATCATGGAGCACGGAGGGAGCTGTGCTTCCCAGGAGCCTGTCAGAGGCTGCTCCATCTCCTGCACCAGGACAGACAGCTCTGGGGCACCGTTGGCAAGAGGGCAGCAGAATCCTGGTGTTCCCTGTGTCTGGGAGAGCCTGAGCTAGCCCAGGGTTCGTGTTGTCCCAGCAGTTGTCTTTATCCTGTTCCAGGTGGCGTTGTGTCACTTAAAAACACAAAAAAACCCTAAGCAAGCCAAAAGCCTCTCTTGTCTGCCTGACATTAAAAACCCTGAGGCAAACGGGGCAGTCCTTTGTTGAGGGTGCTGCTGCTGCCCCACAGCAGCTGTGCTTCAGAAGGTCCTCTCAAAGCAGCGCTCAGAAATCCAACAAGTCCCCTGAGAAACCAGCTGCTGCTGCTGCTGGAGCACTCTGGGCTGGCTCTCTGAGGCAGGCAATGCCAGCAGGCAGCGTTCTGTCCTTTGTGGCCCTGCAGCCTCGGTGGGAGCAGTTTGGGGCCGTGTCCCCCTGTCCCTGTCCCTCCCTTCCCTCCCAGCCTTGCACAGAGGCAGTGCTGCAGCTGTGCTGAGCATCCTGCAGTGAAATAACCAACATTTAATTATTCACATGGAATCAGGCCATCATCTAAAAGGTTTGCTGAAAAATAAATGGCAGCATAACGTGACCCTGGGTTCCCAACACAAATAAATAGCCCTTTAATGGGACAGTGTGCAGCTTTGAGTGGGAGAGAGGTGTTTAACACGGGCAAGTGGGAAACTTCTTCATGCTCTGAGGAATTGGTTTAAGAGGAATCAATCTCAGCCTGGCTCTGCCCTCCCTGAGGCTGCCTCCAGCCTCTCTTGCTGCCTACGGCAAAACCACTCTCGGGGTGCTCCTGTCAGCTCACAACGCTTGTACTCCATCTCTCTGTCACTGCCTGAAATATTTAAACTCTGGAATGCTGTGTAGCTCCTGGTTTGTGCCTAAACCCAAGAATTCCACTGGAAAAAAGGAGCACTCAGAGATCTGAGTGGTTCCAAAGCTCAGTGATATCATCTGAAGGTTTCCTTCAGTGCAGTTACCAGTGTGTAACACAGGGTTTGATTGCAGAACCAATGGCCACCAGCAGCTATTGGGTAAAACACCTTATGGAATGAGACTCAAAGATATTGAAAGGTGCCACTTGACAAAAAAATTCCCTGCCGTGGCCAATCTCAGTGCCAGGAGCTTCCACCACCACCTTCCCCTGACCCATCCAGAGCCCAGGGAGATGCTAACCCAGGCAGGGATGCTGCCAAGTGCCACTCTGTGTGCTCCTGGTGTCCCCAGAGGGCTGGAGCAGAGGCAGAAGGACCGTGACCCCTGTGCTGCACTGCTGACTTGCTATTTGTTATCCAGGCACAAGATGTCTCTGTGGGCTCTCCAGAAATTTTAGATTTAAAAAAAAAAAACAAACCAAAACCCAAGACAAATCTGTAGCTCAAGCTGTGTGGGAAACCTGTCAGCTTGTGTTTGTGCTTTTGTTTGTTTTCTTTAGCAGCGTTTCCTGTGTTAAACAGGCTGATGTGCTGTGTTTGTACCTTCCCCACTGCCCCAGCCCGTGGCAAAGCACAGACACCCAGCAAGGGAGGGGAGGGAAGGATCCACGGGGATTGGGATTCCAGAGCTCTTGGGCTTAGGGCTTAGGCAGCAGGGTTAGATAATAAAGCACTTCATCCTCTAATTTCTGTATTGAGAGACACATCCCAATTGCCTAATACTGGTTTAGGACATCAATAAACACCATTTTCGTTGTAGCTGAATTGATAAACCTGATGAAAACTCAAGGTTTGAAGTCTCCTAGAGTCTGAATGTGTGATTTGCACTGTAGAATTTTAATTAAGAATTAATTCTGGTTTTAATATTCTTTAGAAATTTGCTTGTTTTAAATAAATCAGTAGGGCTTCTTTCTAACCTTAAAAAAATTGCTACAATCACATATTACACCCAAGCACTTAGTAATGTCCAAGAAAAGCTTGCAGAAGCATTAACTCGTGAGCTGGTATTTCACCTCTGGATCTCAGATAAATATCTTTGCTTTCTAGGTTTGATAATGGCCATTTGGTGTTCCTGGCTGTTAAAGCCATGTTAATGGAGCTCTGCTCAGTGGAGCAAGGCAGGGTTTGCACGGGGCACAAAGTGCCTTCAAAAGTCACTGACTCTCATTGAGGCTGACTTCAGGCTCCAAGTCTCTGGCCTGCCAAAAATGTAATAAACTTCTGGCTGTTAAACCCAAATGCACCCAGCACAAGCAGAGGAAGCCCATCCAGCCCTGCTCAGATAACTCCATTACATCATGCACAACAAAAATCAGGAGCTCAGCAAGACTCTGCCTTAACCTGAGATATAATGTTGGGTTTGATTGAAAAATACAGATTCTATTGCTCAGAAACCACCAAGGATGGAGTAAATGCATCTCCATGTGAGGCTTGTTCAGAGTGGGTGCAGGTTCTCTTGCAAGGTGATGGTTTTTAGAGCACAGCATGGAATTCTGACGCAGTAGGCAAATGGTGATGATGATTGTGTGGAGTTATTGTGTTAGACTGTGCTGGAAACATAATCTCCTTGTGAGCAAAGCATGTGATAACCAAAAGATGAACACTTAATTCAGCTGTCCACTGCCATCCTGATACTGCTTATTTAGCCCTGCTTTACAGGCAACACTTTATTTTGTAATCACAGTGTTTGCAGTAAATCTGTGAGCAATGGTTGGACTCCTGCAAACTGGAAGCAGGGAAATTATTTTTAAAATCGCTTTCCCAGGCGGGATCTGAGGATGTACAATACCCCACTGACACAAATTGCTCCTCTGGGGCTGAAGAAAGTAAATAAGAGATAAGGAAAACGACCTTGTGGCATTAAATTCTTAATCCTTTATCTTTGCATGGGATTTCACCTAATACTCTTGCAATTAAGAGATTCTCAGATTACTTCATTGGCTCTCATGTCTTTCGTCTTCCTTTACAATCCTGTCAATAGTAGGATTGGTAACAGTTCCTCCTGTGTGCTAGGACTGGATGCCAATCAGCAAAAATCCTGTAAGGAACTCTCACATCTCACTGGTTTTATCAACTGCAGATGTAATGGGGAGCACAAAACACCCTCCCTACCCCAAAACTGAGTTGTGAGGTTTGTGATGTGCAGTGTGAGCAGAGAGCTGATGAGAGGGGATAGGTTTGTTAAGGAATTGGCCCCAAGCAGCCACAGCCAGGAGCAGGAATTCCTCCCTTTCCTGGTTACCCAGCTGAAACTAAAGGATGTGTGGAGTCTGAACAAGTAACTCAGGGAATGGGTGGAAAAACTCCCAAAATTGTGAGAACAGGTAATGTGGTAGAAGTACCAGTTTCTGTTCAACCAGATTTCTGTCAGAGATGTCCTGGGAATTGGGAAAAATGCTCCCAGGAGAACCTGAATGACAGTGGCCAGCCTTGGGCAGGTATCCCAGAGCTCTGTCACACCTGCCAGGCTCTCGTGGTGCTGGGTAACACCTCAGGAACTGATTCACTTTGATTGTAAATTAAGAAATGCAGTGTTTTGCCACTAATCAATAGCGTTTGGGGTAATAAACTTGTCAGAGTCAAACGTTCCTGTCCAGTTCATGATTTAATGAGACAGAGGATGTTTCCTGTTTGGAGGTGCTTCGTGCAGCCCCTGCTGTGTAATTGGAATTTGTATCAATTCCTAAGGTTTTGTGGCAGACTTGTATTTCCTTTGTGAGTGTTGGGAGTCAGGAATAGAGGATGAATACAGGTGTAACACACTGTAGAAGCTCAAGTTGAAGATGGAATGCCCAGGTCATGGGGGGATGACTAAATCCTGGGTTTGGGCATTTTAACCCAAACTGTGTCTGTCACTTGGGGACATCGTGTGTGAAATGTCTGTGTTCTCTGCAAAATGCTTTTATAAATAGGTAAAATGAAATGTCAGTGTTCTGAGGGGGTTTAGGCAGTTAAAACTTAATTTAGTATATAAATGTTCGGGTTAAACAGTCACCTCCTGCCTTCCTGCAGAGCCTTTGTTTTCCTTTGGCCGAGCAAGAGTGACAATCGAGTCTGTGTGGCACTAACAGACAGGACAAGTGTTTTATCACTCAAAATAAATTAGCATGGAAGTAAATCTGAGCTGTAATGTGTCCTGACACTCTTGTAAATCACACACGACTGCAGTGATGTCTCCTCTCACGGCTCACCCCTTAAAGTATTTGCATTTTGACAGCACAGAGCCACAGCAAGGGAAGGAGCTCTGTTCATTGATGCAGAGATGTTCCAGCCCTCATCTCCAAAACTTACAATAACCTTCGCTAGAAATTCAGAATCTTCAGCAAAAAGAGTTATCAAGACTGTGGTACAGAAGTAGCTGTGGAACAGGCAAAGTGCAAAATTATGCTGAGAATTAAATTTGAGGCACAAATATTCTGCATTAAATGCTGAATAAGCTTCTGAGCATGCACAGAGAGGTGCCCAGGGTCAGTGAGCCCAGCCCTGACTTTGGTCCCTTCCCACTGCTCCTCTGATGCATGAACTGAGCTGAAACTGTTTTCAATTGTGCTGTTAAACTGTGTTTTCAGTTATGCTTATTTGATATTATATATATGTGACTTAGCCCATAGGTTGGTCACCACATAGACTAGTTAATTTCTTCGGTTATTAAAACCCTGTCAAAACAAGGAACATGGTCATTACCACATACAATCATAATTTCACAATTTAGCAAGATAAATTTCGTAAACACTTCCAAGAGGTTTTGGTTTTGTCTCTTTGTGGCTGAAGAATTTAGTCCCTGACTAAGTCTATTAAGCTTATTAAAGATCGGCTTATTTCCCAGTTATTGTAGTTCTTTTGGTTTCTAGAACTTACCTCAACCACACAAAGGTCAGGGATAGAGAAGGACTTTCAAGGCAAATATGAAACCAGCTGACGTGTAAATATTCTAAGTATTGTATAAAAATATATACATATTGTGTAAAAATATATACATAATATTTTACANCGCGTACAAATATAAAAACATATACACATTGTGTAAAAATACATACATAATATCTGACATATTCTAAGTATTGTATACAAATACATACGCGTACAAATATAAAAACATATACACATTGTGTAAAAATACATACATAATATCTGACATATTCTAAGTATTGTATACAAATACATACGCGTACAAATATAAAAACATATACACATTGTGTAAAAATACATACATAATATCTGACATATTCTAAGTATTGTATACAAATACATACGCGTACAAATATAAAAACATATACACATTGTGTAAAAATACATACATAATATCTGACATATTCTAAGTATTGTATACAAATACATACGCGTACAAATATAAAAACATATACACATTGTGTAAAAATACATACATAATATCTGACATATTCTAAGTATTGTATACAAATACATACGCGTACAAATATAAAAATATATACACATACAAATATAAAAATATATACATATTGTATAAAAATATATACATAATATTTTACGTATTGTATAAAAAGGTATACATATTGCATAAAATAGATGCATAATATTTTACATATTCTAAGTATCATATAAAAGTATAGACATATTTTAAGTGATAATATTTTTAATTTGCAACCTGTGCTTTAGTTCCCAAGGCAACACAAAGCAGGAATTACCACTTAGAGCTAAGTAGCCTTTGATAGGAGAGGGATGAGCAGTTGTTTTGTGGCTTGGGGAACTTCTGATGGAAGCTGTCACAGAGCCCACGCTGGAACCCAAACCCAAACCCCTGAGCTTCCCCAAGAACACCCCACCCCTGTGAGCCCCTTCCTGCCCAGTCACTGCTCTCTGCTGCCTCAAAGATGCTGCCAGCACTCAGTGTCTATACATCGGAGTCATTCGGAGTTTTGCTGCCATAATGAATGGAAATTGAATCAATCTCTTCTGGGACTTACTCCAAGATTAGACATTAAAGCAGGGTTTTTACACACACACCCTACACACACTCCGGCAGTAAGCATAACTTCAGTTAATATTCCTAACAGCTACATTTTCTCCTCAAAAACGAGCTCATTAACTTGTAAAATATACAGGATTCAGGTGCCTGATAGCAAATAAAGCCTTTAAAAAATTATGTTTAACCGCGAGGGATTTTAGGAGCCTGACAAGAAACAGCTATTTCACATAGAGCTTTTTTGAGGCACTCTAGAGCAAGTTCAGAATTCTAATTTTGGAGTTAAAAAATTTCAAGGTTGTTCCTCAGAGGAGGCAGGAGGAGAATGTGTTGCTTGGAGGACCAAAAACCTCCACTGCGAGTCCAAAAATGCCATGAGCTGTGACTGCCTCTAGACCCAAGGCAAAATTATATCCTCAACAAGACAAAGAACTTGGATGGATTTTTTTTTTTTAAGCAAATAAAACCAGGAAGGAGAAGCTGAAAGATTCCAAAAAGTTTAACCCTCAGTTAATTCAGCACCTTAGGAAGCTGTTCTCTGTGCAGCTTGATTTGATGAGTGTTGAGGAAAGGCAGAAACACAGAAGGTTGAGAAGGAAAGCTCGTCCTTCTTTGTGGGATGTGGGTGAGGTACAGGTGTCAGAATGAAATGTGGGCAGTGGGAATATGGGATCCTCTGAAGGTTTTAAGGATTAAAGGGAAATAAGTCCCATTTCCATTGTGCAATCCCTGTATGAAACCAGGTTCTGATTCACTGCTTCATTCTTTTCTTTTTGCTATTCTGACAAACACTCAGAAGAGTTTCAGCCCTAGCTCACAGCTCAGGCTCTACCCTGTCACATCCTACTGCCAGGTTTTACCATCCCAGGCTGCTCCAAGCCCTGTCCAGCATGGCCTGGGACATTTCCATGGATCCAGGGGCAGCCCCAGCTTCTCTGGGCACCCTGTGCCAGGGCCTGCCCACCCTTTGCTGCAGAGCTCTTGTTCCCACAAATGGCTGTGTGTACACCTTGCTCAGGAGGGGAACCATCAGATGGACACCAGCCAAGCAAAAGGCCCCTTTTTCTGCTAAAATGTCCTTGGTGTGACGTGGTAAAGTTTGGTCTGTCGAGCACACAGAGGTGCCAGGGCAAACTGAGTGCCCTGCTCTGCTCTGCCAGCCCTGTGCTGCAGCCACAGCCACGCTCCTCCCTCTCCACACCTGTTTCCATCCGAAATGACCCCTGAAAATGCTAAAATCAATCAGTGATTATGGATCCTGCACACACTGGCAGCAGGACAGGTTCTGCACCTTGCATCTCCCCCTTGCAGAGGAGGGACACCCCATCAGTCCTGGCTGCAAGCCTCAATCCCAGCACATCCAAAGAACTTGCCGCATCCCTTTGCACCTCATTGCCTGCGAGGGCAGAGCTCCCCTCATCGAGACTTTTACAGCAAATATCATAGATTAATAAAGAGGTGAAAGAGCTCTGGTTCATTATTTATCCCTGACTGATATTTATTAGCCAAAACCAATTTGTGCTGGGATTCCTTTATGGGTCCGTGATTGCAGTAGCTGGGGCAAGTGGTAATTAAAAAGCTGAGATGTGCCCTCTCACCTCAGAATTGGGCTTTAAACTGCTGCCAGGATAATGAATGGGGGAGGCTGATATCCATACTGGTTTCTGGGGGTGCTCACACGTGTGGCTGTGTGGTGTGGAGGTGGCTGCAGGGTTCAGGCTGTGACAGCCAGGACCTGCTGCTGCTGGCAGAGCCCAGCTGTGACACAGGTGTCCCTTTGCACACCAGCCCTGCTCACATCAGTCCCCACCAGCTTCCTCAGCAGCTGCTGCCATGCACATCTACAGATAATTTTGGTCAAGCAACGTGTAGTTCAAGTATATTAATTTTAGGAGCTGGCAGAACCCTGTGAGTTGAGGATTCCTCAAGTTTTACAAATAAACTGAGGCACAGGCTCATGATACCCCAAATAAATTGTTAAAGCAGACTTGGCTTTTGAAAGGAGGAATTCTGGTTCAAGTTACCTAATCCCCATTTCCCACTGAAAGCAAGAGCTGAAAAACTGCTTTTGAAGGATTTGGAAGAATCTCCTCTATCCCCTGGCCCAGGTCTGCCCACCTGGTGCTGTTCCCTGGACAGAGAACAGTGCTGGGATCCTGCAGCCCTTGGCTGGGCACTGCATGGATCCATGGCAGGGCACTTTGGGCTCTTATCTGAAGTTATAAAACCACAGCATCTCTGTTGTAGCAGGACAAAGCTGGCTCAGCTGCTGAGAAGGGGATGAAAATTCCATCTGCATGGATATTTTCTGAATTTTGCACAAAATCCCCTTGTGGCACAGATGGGGGCACCCCCAGGAACCAGCCTTTTGCTGGGATTTGGGTGTTAGCTGGATCTGAACCCTGGGGGAAAGCAGCACAGCAGGAGGATTTTCCCAAGAATGATTTAGCTCCCTGTCTCCTTCCTGTGTCCCTTTGGCCTTCTGGAATCCAAGAAAGGCAAAGAGGGGCCCCACAGCTTTCACTCACCAGGGAGAGGCTTTACCTAAGGTAAGGCAGGAACGTTTCCTACCCACAGACCAACTCACAACTAATTAAAAGTGATCTAATCCTTCTGATCACACCTTTAGGGAGTTGGTACTGGCTATTGATAAACCCCAAGTGGGAATGGATTTTTTTTTTGTCATGTGGAAAATTCTCACATTTCATTATTTTTCTTACCCTCAATCAAGAAGAGAAATAATGAATACAAATCCTAATCCTGTTCTCTCTGGATTTGTGTTTTTATTAAAGGAACTAAAAGAACGTAGCCAGTTGAAATAATTGTGTTTAAATTCAACATTTTCTGTTCTGCAAAGAACCCTTCATGCTAAATTTTTTAATTTAAAGCATCTCAATTGGGAGATTCTAACAAGTGCAGGTGTTCTTCAAATTGATGAATTCAATGAAATTGGTTCTTTACCTTCAACACTTCTGGTTTCCACTCCTTGGTGCTTTGCAATACAGAACCTGGGCAGCTTGTGAGTGTTGTGAGTGTTAACAGCACAGTCAGAACCAGCTTTAAATGACTTTATCACTGCTGGAGAAGAGGAGAAACTGCTTCAGCTTTGCAGGACAATGTGCAGCCAGTTCACGTGTGAAGCAAAACAAGTCCAGCTCAATTAACTTTTTTTGTCCTGTGAATTAGTTTTTAACTTAGTTTTAAACCTCCAAACAATTTTCAGGGTTTTTTTTCAGGAGCTCCCAATTCTGGAGTTGCAAAATACTGAATATCTCCTATCGCCTCCATTTAGTAGCCTATTTTTAAAAACATCAGGAAAAATATAAATTCTGATGAAAAATTCACTTGTGCAATGACAGGGAGTTATGTTAATGCAACTGATTGGCCATTAATGCCTCTGCCCCCAATTTGATATAGTTACTTTAGTGTGAGGCAACATCATTTCTGTGCTCAGAAAACATTACATTTAATTAGTGCTGGCACAGAACAGCAGCACCTTGAGTAAAAGAAATACTGAATTGCTTCATTTCTGACATAGAAAATCAATGCATTCCCTATTCATTCGTTCTCTATTCAATTCTACTAACTTGAAAATTGCTTCATTACGCTTCTAAATAGATTTACAGGACTCTGTTTAGGATTTTAATATCACTAGCACATTAAAAATTAAAACACAGCCAGGACTGGGTCAGTTACTCAGCTATCAAAGACAATGCACCATGATGAGTCTATTCATCCACTGAGTTCATGTACTTCTCACTTTTTTTTTGGTAGAAATGATGTTTGTAGCCTGACACAAAGAGTTTGCCATCATCCCAAGCTGCAAGAAGTTTTCAGGGTAAAGTGAGGACGGATTGGATTCCCGGGTGCTGAGGTTTCTATGAGGACTGGGAATGGGGAAGGGCAGTGGTTCCCTTCCTTCCCATTCCTGCAGCTTCAGGTGATTGCTCTGCAGCCTGAGCCCTGGTGAAAAGCTGGTGTTCAGTGCTCTCTGCCTGCTCCTGGGCTCAGTCTCTAATGCCCAAAGCTGAACTGAAAGTTTTTAGTGCCGGCTCACTGTTTGCCCGTGAGAAAATCCAGGGCTTAGTAAGACTTTTTGGAGGTTTGAGTGGTCTGGGCTCGGAGATGAAGTTTAATGGGCCCAATTAATCCACGGCCCTCCCCTGGCTGGCAGGTTGGTCACACCTGCCCGAGTGAGCGATTCACTCCCGTGCTGCTCCCCCCAAAAACCAAACCCCAGCAGCAGAATGGAGCCTCCCCTCCTGCTCCATGAATCTCAATTATGTCCAAACACAGCCTGGAGCCAATACATCACCAAAGACACCTCTATTAGACAGGTGCTGTTGCTTTAAACCTCACCCGTTTTACAAGGTCACTGTCTTTGCTCCCTCTCCTATTTCCAGGGTTGTTTTATTGCCCCATCAGCAACCTGCTGATTAGCTGGTATTTTCTGAATACTTTTCTCACTCTGTGCTGACTTCTGATCTCCTTTCACCTGCACCTGAAGGGCATTTCACTGCTATATATTTTAATCAAGTCTCACTGGAGTGCAGTTGTTTCCCAGTGTTCAGCTGAGCTCTGTTCCTGCCCACAAGCCATGCTATGACATTGGAGAGAAGAACTTATGAACACCAGAAATTCGAATATTCAGGGATGGCCTTCCAAACTCTAATGATGTTATTTTGCCTGTTTCAAAAGATGTGCCTCGCTTCCTCCCTTTGGTTTGTTTTTTGAGGTGGCAAGTTCTCCAGACAACCAAGGGCAATATGCATCCAGAAGAATCAGTCTTTCTATATGTTAGTCTGCAATAATTAGTATAAAAGGCGTAACTTTCTGAAATTTCCAGAGCTTGTCACACAGTTTTTTTGAATTTGAAAAGCCTTAATGTGCTTCTTTTGGCTGTCAGTCAGGAGACAAGGAGGTCCTGAGGAGAAGAGCCCACTCATTATGGTAATTAATTGGTAAGGAGTGAGCAGCACCTCTGAGAGCTGCTAGGGAGCTCTGTGGCCCTTCTTACCTTCATGTTTGAGACTTCTAGTAAATAAAGGATGGCTCTTTGAAACAGTAATGGGAGCGTCTGCAAATGCTTGGGTAGAAAGTGGATGGAATTTGGGATTTTGACGTGCTTTACTGCAGGATTAGCACAGAAACTTTCTGAGCAATCGTGTTTGTCAGCGAATCCTCCCTGGTGGCAGATGTTCACTTTGAAATGGTTGAGGTGTGGTGACCTCCCTGCAGGTCAGAGGTGGGGAATTCTGAGGGCTTGTGCTGGTGGTTGGCTGCAGGAATCTCCCCCAGGGACCCTCCCTCGGGCTGAGTTTGTGTTTCTGGTGCTCACCAAGAGCAGTGGCTGAGCATCGCCCGGGTGAGCCCAGAGGGGCACCCAGCCCTGGCACTGCCCCCGGGCTGGAGAAGGCTCCCTGGGGACAGGAATTGTACCTGCACAAACAGAGGCAAGAGTTCAGGCTGCCCTGAGGCTCTCCCAATACTCTAAATATTTATATTCCTCAAATCACAGTGCTTGATCCTGCAAGGGTGACAGTGAGAGCTGTCACTTGTAAGGAACACACTTCCAGCTCAGGGAACAGCCATGCTCCGAGCTCATTGAGTTATAGTAACACACTGTTAGCTGTTGCTTTTGCAAAGTTTTGCTGAGTTTTAATCTAATTGATAATACAGCATTAAGTACTTTTTGTTCATCATTACAGGCTTTCCTTTAGGGCCTGTGGATCTTTGTAGCACGAGAACAGGATTTAGTTTTAAGTACCAGCCTGAGACATGATGAAAGTGAGAAGCAAAGGCTGAGACCTTAATTAAAAGAGAGTTATATTTCAGAGAGTTATTGAAGAAGAAGGAGGTGCTAGGGGCTAGAGAGTAGCTATAAATGTTTCTCAAAGCCCGTTTGTACAGAGAAACAGCCGATGCAACAGCCCTGTTATTCACCTTTGCCATGTTAGTGTTTGTGAGAGGCACGCTTCAAACAGGTTCAGCGCTGGGAGCAGCCTGTCCGAGGGTGATGGGCACATCAAGGATGGGGATGAAGAAAGGAATGCTAGCAGCTGGAAGCACAGAAGCTCCTCTGAAGTTTGCTAATGCTTTTTGACCTTGCTGGAATTCATTGCACTTTGTGATCCTCTTGATTTCCCTGTAAGTTCTGGTGCCTTCTCTGCTCAGCCCTCGCTGTGAGGAGCTTTTCATTTATTGCAGCTCCCTGCTTGAATTCACTGGTGCCTGGTGCTTGTCCCAGACTCCACCACGACATGCTGCAAGAGGAGCAGGAAGCACTCAGGTTCCTTGGAGATGAAGAAAAGGCAAAGCCAAGCTGGTCAGAACTGAACAAAAGCTCAGGCTGATCTGGTTTACAAAAAAAACCCCTGAAGATTTAGGGTATTTTTCATTACTTCTGATCTATATCTGTGTTGTATCTGGGTATTTTTCCTGCTATATGGTTCAGAATTCAATCCAATTTATCATAATTTAAGCTCTATAAATCATTTTACATCTTCCATTGGCAAGCAAATGTTGTGGCAGGTGGTATCTGGGAACGAGGGCAGCAATGTTATTTGTCCTGTGGGCATCTCCCTGTCATGCTTTTGTTATTCCAGAGGTATCCCTGTCATCATCATCATCTTCTGGGAGTCAAACACCATCTCAGAGCTGCTGTGCAGTGTGTTGTGGACCTGTCAGCTACTCATGGGATCAGAAATAACTTATCCCCATACCCATAAGATCCTTGAGATCCAAAACTCAGAGCAAACCCTGGGATCTGTGCAGCCCTTCTGTGTTCATCTGAACCATGGCTCTGCCCAGAGCTGGGGATATTCTCCCTGAACACGGCCTGTGATTGAGAGAGATGTTGGTTTCTTATTTTGGGGAATTATCTGCTGAGCTATCGCCACTTCTCCCTGCAGTTCTCTCGAGAGAAACTGAATTAAATATGATAAGAATTGATGAACTGTACTAGAAAACCCCTCAAGGCTATCAGATATTCATTTAGAGGAGCAGAGGGAAGCATTGTCCATACTCTGGTTGTGTTTTATCACGTTATTGATGCTTTGGGACAGCTTTGTGGATGCCATCTCATTTCAAAGTTGGGCTGGGTGGTTTTTTCTCATTAGATCACATCATTTGTGGAAACTTCTAAGAATTTATTTTTGTGTCAGACCTTTGAATTATTTTTTTCTAGAAATCTGCTAATAGTCCTTAATAGACTAATTTCTATATACTCTGTGTGTGTGCATATATATAATATATACACAAAGGAGGCTCATAGAGGATTAGATTTCCTACAGCAATTTCTGACTCATTTGGATTTTTGCATAGCTTGTTCTCATGAAGGCAGGGGTGGTTTGTGTTTGGGGTTTTTTGTGGTTGGTTTGGTTTTTCCTTGTTATTTCTGAAGGCTTTGGAATACATTTGGAATCTCTGATTCAGCACACCAAGACTCTGGTTGTTGATCAAAGGAAATACCTTCAGGTTAACAGTTGTCCACTCAAGCAATATCAAAAATCACTGCTAAATGAGATTAGAAGACACAAAAGCTTTGAACTTCCTGGCAAGAGTAGGAGAAAAAGCCACTTGAGGCTTGTTGCTGACAGCCTCTTGCTTTCTCACAGAAACCTGACTGTCACTGGTCCCATACTGAGGTGAGATGATTTACTCACAGGAGCAGGGATCTGAAGCAGGAGGTTTTAACTAATAAACCTGATAGGAAATTTATCTATGAAATCCTGAATCTGCAGTCAGCCAGGCAAATCCTTCTCCTTGTGCCCACCTCACAGAACAGTTTACTCCGTTACTAAAAATCTTGTACGCTGCCAATCTTTGGGATGAATTGTGCAGAAACTTGGTTTTCTGTCTGTAGCTGTAGTGGTTTCTGAAATAAATGCTGCATGTTCCAGGTGCCTGGTGATTCCTGCTGCCTGGTGAAAGCTGTTAATAAACACCTCCAGGGCTGAGCCACTCATGTGCTAAATGCTGCTGTGCTCTCACTCCAGACTAATAGAGGCACTACAGGACTGGCATTCAACAGTTAAAATACTCCCCTAAAGTCCTCAGAATGATTTGATTTGGAGTAAATGAATTTCTTTCTAGACTTAGTCAAAGCAATTACATTCAACTAGATGCAGTATTATGGCATTACATTTATCATCATTTAAGCACTGTGAAGTGGTAGAGAACACAAACTTATCTTTATTCTGTGCTGGCAGGTTGGTGGTCAGGCTGACTCTGCACTCCCTCTGCACTCTGCTCACTGTAGGAAGAAATGGGAGGTTCTAGCAGAATTTGAAATGCCAGCCCAAATGGAGCAAAGAACAGGCAGACCTAGGTCGATATGGGGTTTATTTACAAATCAAGATTGTATCACATGTTTCTCGGGTTTTGGGGTTTTTTTCCACTTGATTTTAACAGAACGTGAGTTCATACAAAACCATTTTTCCTGTTCTCTATTTACAACTTTTCCATATGCTTCACATTCTGTAGGATTCTTTTTCTACATCACACTCTGCCCTTCCTTTGTTTTATTTATTGCATAATTTTGTGAAAAGAAAATCCTTTTACCTTAATATTATAAAACAGTGCCTCCGTCTACATGCCTCAAAAGCAGGATGATGCCTGAGCCCTGGTCAAGGCAACAGTTAAGAATTCACCCTAATTTTCTGAGGTGCTTGACCACTCTCAGATCTCTTTTCTTTTGAGAGTGAGTTGAGCAACATCAATGTAGGATCTAGGTCAAAGACGATTAGAAACTCCAGTGATTTTAGGACAGCAGAGAATATACTCTGAACTACTGAAAATGCTCTTTCAAACCAATGTTCTTACATATGTGAATAGGAGTTTTCTCACTCCTAATGAGAGGTGGAGCACAGAAAGCCTGAACAGGAGATGTGACAGCGAGCTCTCACACCTTTGTCCCTCTGAAGGTTGTCGATCCCACGGTCTGAGAGAGCTTTGCTTTGATTCCAGTGAGGATCCAAAGCATTCACATCTTTCTGCTCAGCTCAGCTGCAGCCTGGGCCCTCTGGCCAGGAGAGAGTGGGATGTTTTCCCTCTCCCAGCCATCCCCCTCCCTCCTGCAGCAGGGTTTCTGCATCCAGCAGCGTCCTGCTGGCACCTGGGCACGGAGCCCCTGCCAGGCTGGGGACGTGCAGCCCAGAAAGGGAAATTCAGTGCTGACAGTGATGTGAAGAAGATGAAGTCTGGCAACCCTTGGGCTGCAGATTGTAAATGCTGTCGGTGTGGTGGCTTCCAAACCGGCCGGGTCTGGTTTCTCCCTGTTAGATTCTGTGCTGTGGATTTATTCACATTGCTGGGTCTTGTTAGAGACAATGCCCCGAGGGTGGTTAGGTCTTGTTTGACTGCAGAGCTAAAATATGAAATTCCAGAATCCCCTCTCCGTTGTACCTAATTAAGGAACCTCATTAACCCTCTCTGTGGATGGATTGAGGGGATGTCTCCTTTCTGCTAATGGGTTTTCTGGTAGAACAGCAGGTTTACCTGACCCCTGGGATTAGGTGTCGTGTTAAACATGCTCTGCCAGCTCGTGGCAGTGACATTTCCTTTTTTTGTCCGTTCTTTCTGAGAAACTCATCTGAACTAAACCTATTTTCCTCTTCTCTTGCCCTGCCTCAGGAGCACTGCCAGTTGAAAAGCAGGGAAAGCAGTCACCTAATCTCATGGAGGTTTTTGGGATTCAAAGGGCCAAGGATCTGCTGGGTGATGGGGAGCTGAAATTTTGAGTCAGCTGCTTCAGCTGACCATGCAGAGATAACTGGACCAACAAATTCAGCCCAATGCTGGCCATGATTTTTCCTTCACATCATCTCTGCACCATGGAAATTTTTTAAGGCGTGTGTAGCAGGCTGGTCTGTACTACACCAATGCCTCTTCTATATTTAGAAAGTTATCTGCTGTTCCATTTGTCAGGAAAGCAATGATCTGATAGTTTTCACATTCAGATCTGCTGTCTGGGGCTGGCTGGAGAAAATCTGGGCAGGGATAAGATGATAAAGGACGAGCTGCTGAGTGTGGCACAGGAACAGTGCCCAGTGCCCGCAGGGAGCCAGCTCCAGCCCGGCAGGGCTGATGCTGCCCCTCGGCACCAACCCACGGGGTTAATCTGATTCTCCAGTCCCAGTGGGGTGTCCTCTCCCAGTGTTCCCAGTGCCGAGGCTGGCTGTGGGTTCTTCCAGCAGCATCTGTGCCAGAACAGCTCACCCAAAGGCCCAGCAGCAGGTGTGGAGGAGGTGGCTCCTGGCGTGGGGAATCCACCAGCCCAGCTGGGCTGTGCTCGCTCTGTGCTGGGGGAGAGGGGCTTTGGGGCTTTGCTGCAGGAACCAGAGCTCACCGTGGGACAGGAACTGCTCCATCAGGCCAGTCTCTGCTCCACGGGGATATCTGGCTGTGGGTAAGGAGTGCAGAGGCTGGCACACCTTTAATGAGTGTCCACTGGCTGACACATGGGCTGCGAAGCAGGCAGAGATTAACAGAAAGAAAGAGTTCAAACACCTGGTCTGTGCTGGAATCACGGCATGGAAACTTCAAAAATACCCCTGAATTTCTGTTTGCACAATGGATATATCTGTGGACCCCAAGCTGCCGTGAGGATTTGTTGTTAGGGAGGATGTGCTGTTTGCTTGGCCTTTCCCTTAGCAGATGGGGAGCTGATGTTATCGAAGGGGGCTTTAAATAATGAAATGCAAAGCTAAAGGAAGAAACAAAGTTGCACTCATTTAGCACAGGTCCAAGAAGCTGATCAAACTTGAGTGGTGGAAGGGCATGAGCAGAAATTATTTAAATTCCTGTTCTTCACCGGATGAGAGGAGTGGAAATATTTACCAGTGGGCTGTTTGAGCTGGCTGGCGTTACTGAAACCTGCCGAGGAGATTCACATTTTGGAAATGCCATAGAAACGCTCGATTTCCATGGGGCAGAGCAGGCTGAACAGAGCAGCAGCAGGCAGGAGTGGCTGCCAGGTGGTGGCAGATCTGGAGCCCTTGCTGATCCATTTTGTGTAACAAAGGATGCGAGAGGCTCTCTGCTGCAGGCCGCCACCACACCCTCGATGGTGTTTGAGGAAGTCCCCTGCAGTCCACATTCCTCTTAAAATCCCTGTTTTGCTGCCTCCCTGTTCTCCCTTCCTCTGCTGGGATTGACCTGCAGGGCAGCTCCAGGGGAATGTGCTGTGAGCCCAGCCAGTGACACGCAAAAATCCCTCCTGTACTATGGATGCTAAAAAGCTCTAGCAGAGAAGTTTTCAGCTCTCAGCAGCAGTTCGTGAGANGAATTGACCAATCACTCTGGTAGGTAGGTAGTTAGAGCTCCAATAACCTCTTGCCATTTAGGTAAACACTAAAAGAACTAAACACATAAAAACCCGTCCTTTATTAATTAAATAATTCCTTTCTGCTGACCACACTCGTGTCTCCGAGTCCCTCTTTACCCTCTGGCAGCGCCTGCAGCGACACTGTACAGTATATTTCAGTATATAGAATGCAGTATATCTCCTGCATCCATCACACCAAGGGACATCCACTGACCAATACTCGTGGCCTGAACAACATTAATTTCCATGAGTTTTCTTCTGAAAACCCATGAACTTGGCCAGCACAAGGTCGCTGGGCAGGGACTGCAAATGATTTGGCACAAGTTTAGAAGGATTCTCTTTCTCCCTGTTCATCTTCCTGTGCTGTTCATCCCCACAAAATCCTGAGTGGCCGAGTTTGCTCCTTCCCATGGCTTTGCTTGGGGTGTTCCCAGCAGCTCTCAGAAGCAGCTCCTGCAGCAATGTTTGAATGTTTAAATGCTTTTGCATAACCACAAGTGGCAGCAATGGTGCTGGAGCAACAACAGCACACGAATTAGCCGATTAACAGAGGCACCTGGGAATATAAAAATACCCAAGGGACCCCTTCATGAGTTGGGTAAGGGAGGAAAAAAGTCACCTTAGCTATCAGAGTCAAATAGGAAGTGATTATATTTAAGTGAAATATCAAGACTGGTATTCAGATAAAACCATTCCCCTGTTGCCTTTAAATCTATAGCCTTTAAATCATTTTCTTGCGTCCACTGAGCTATTCTGAAGCACATAACTTGTGCAAAGTCCTCTTCAACTATCAGAAAGTATCAGTGAATTTTTTCCTGGTGCTCCTGCCCATTTACCATGCAAAGGACAAGTCCAGCAGGGCAGGGAGGATGCCAGGGTGGCTGTGGACCACAGCAGGCTTGCAGGAGAATGTTCCTCTTACACTGAAAGGTTTGGATTTCTCTGTAATTTTTTGGATTTTTTTCCCAGGTAGAACGAGGTCAAGCTAGAATTGGCTTGATAAATAGCTTTGCTGTACTTGGATTTTCCTTCTGTTGAATAGAACTTACTTCTATTAGAGGAACTAGTGTATAGTGAAAAAAACAGCATTAAAGAAGATACACCTTTGACAAGAAAAGCTCTGCAAATCCAGATTGTCATGTGCATTTGCAAACTGCTCTAATTGGTTGTGTGTGTTACTTTGCTGGCTAATCTATGTGCCTCATTTTTATATAACACCAGTGAACTTAAAAAATTCCTCAGGATTCTGCCCTTTGCAAGACTCCTGGGAAAGCCAGGCTTACTTGGCTGGTGTATCAAACCTAAAGCATCCTAATTACCTAATTTACAAATAATTCAGGGCTGACGTATTGATGCACCACGAGGTTAATTGCTCTTCCTGCTCAATTAGTAGGAACCTTTATGCTCTTTATTACATTAAAGTAAGCCATTATCACTTTCTGCATTTTTGTATCTGAGGTTCAATAGTGACAAAACTTTTATGTCAACTCTGCAAACCTTAATTGGTTTCTATCTGAATCCCCATTTCTTCACAAAACCCCAATTCTCAGTAGCTTGTCCATCAATATTTGCTCTGGATTCCACCGTGGGATTTGTAAGCAGGATTTATGGACATTTTCTGGGTGTCCTGCTTCAGTTCTTTTTGGAAGCTTTCATATTTCTACAAATTCATCCTCTCGACAGTTGCTGGCTGTGAAAAGGTGATTTTTACTTAGTAAATCAGAGCTTATTAAAGATCTTTTTCTAGCAGCTGCCAGACTCTCCCTTTTTCCAGAATTTGGATGTTTCATGGAACACCTACTTTATTTTTTATTTTGCTGTGATTACTCACAGATCAAAGAGAGTGTTGCAGGTATATTGGAAAACAGCATTAAAGTTTTTGTTTTGAAGTGACCTTTCAATGGATAATTTTGACTTTTTTTTTAATATAGAAAAAAATTATCTTAAAATTTTTTGCTTTAACTAAAAAAATTCAAACTTATTCTTGTGCTTTTCTTCGAAACACATCTACAGAACAGACTTGGAAATTAATTTTTTCCCTGGAAACAGAAATTCCCTTTCCTTCTCAAGGTTGGTCAGAACCAGGGAGCTGGGCAGGTTTCCACCTCTGGTCTGCAGGTCACAGGGGGGTGTGTGGCTCCTTCTCAAGTGTCTGAGACACACAAAAACTGGGCCATCGCTGCCACACTGAGATTCATCAGCCCAGGCTCTGCTCCACAGCTGCAAAACTCTGAGCTTTGCAAATTGGAGTTTCCGAGCTCCCAAGGCAACAATTGCTGATGAAGTGTTCCTACCCACATTAGTAGATGCTGGAACAAATAATTTATAAGTAAATGGTGGCTGCTGCTGAAAGGCTTTTGATGCTGCACACTCATTACCAGCAGGCTCTGCTTTTTGTCATTGTTTGTTCAGTGCTTGCAGGATTTGTGTCGTTTCAAATCACCCCGCCACGGCTGAGCATGTTTTTGTTTAAGTAGGTTAACTTGTCTAAATAATGAAACACTTGCAGATGCTGTGACCCAAACTCAGCTGAGCACAGATGGGCTGTCTGTGATGAAAGGGGGAATCAATAGGAGATTCCAGCCTGAATAAGTCAGGGAGTCAGATCTCATCTTCCCGATGCTGCACCTCTCTGATCTTTATCGCTTCTGAAATAACATCGTGTTCAGTTCGTATCCAAAGGAAAAGGGATGTATTTCCCAGTGCACCTTGTTGGCAGAGCCATCCTGGGGCTGTGTCTGGGTGCCCTGCAGGTGTTGTGGGGTCATGTTGCCCTGAGTTTTGCAGTTCCTCGATGTTTTCATTTTCTGTAAGAGTTTCTCACACACTTTCTGTAAACACAGCCATGCTTTGCTAACCGTGCTTTATTGTTTGCATTCCATTCTCCTAGGCAGAGATGTTTGGTGGATTTTTCCTTTGACCCATGTGATAGAGGGGTGGTGATTTCCCTCTCCAATCCACGGTGGTTTCTAAGAACATATATAATAGACTCAGAGTCACAACCCCGCTCTTTACTGCTTCCCTCTTGACGAGTGTCTACGTAGTTCTTTTCGTGTCCAAGTACAACAGGATCACAGACCCTGCTGAAAGATCAGATCCCTGCCTGTTGTGTTCATCAGCATCTGAGATACCATTCTGGGAGGTTTAAAACCAGAAATCCTCTTCCCACAGCAGCACAGCTGTGAGGATGGGATCCGGCCAGGAGAGCTCCCCTGGCAGGGGGCTCAGAGGGAACAAACCCTGAGTGTGGTTTGGTTTGGCACATGGTGGGCATCCCGGATGAGGTCTGCTGCTGGGAAGGGAGCAGAACCCTGTGACAGGAGTGCAGGGGAAGCAAGGTTCCCAGCATCCCTGCTCCGTGGGTTTCCCATCTCTCCTGCCAGCTGAAGCAGGTACAGACCCTGGGAGCTGAGAGAATGGATCTCAGCCTCTGACCAAGGAGTTCTCCATCACTGTTTTCCCAGCTCCACTGAGGATCTGCAGCCACTCTTCCCTCTCTCATGTGAGTGGCAGCCCTGATGCTCTTCAGACAGTTTTAGGAAGAAAGTGTTTGGTTCTGTAGCTTCAAATCAACTCTTGTTAGTGTCACTGAGCAGTCTCCTTGATTGCAGGCTTCTGTTTGGGAAGAGCACCTCTGGTTCTGCCTGCAGTGGGTGTGCTTGTGCCTTCTCATTTTCCCTGTTATTTTATCCCCTCAGTCAGCCTGCACACCCCTGGGAACCAGGGAGAAAAGCTCCAGCAAGGTTTGATTCCCTCTCACTCCCACAATTGGAAATATATTTTTAGGGGCTTCTCCCTGCTGTTGCAGGTGATGTAAATTGGAACTGATTGGTAGAAATAAGAATCCCGCTCAGGACGAGGAGTGGCCTTCAGAACCACGGAAATAAACTTTCCTGAACCCAGGGAAGCTCCCACGGAGAGAAAGAAACCCTGCACGTTCACCTTTGCCTTTTCTGTAGAGCTGGGTGTGCCACGCTAAAAAAGGAATACAGGGAGCTCAGAACAGTGAGCGTCCTTCCAAAGGATTTTATTTCAGCTGGGATTCTCCCAGCATTTCTCAGGCCAGAGGCAGCACCCAGCACCACGGAGTGATCCCTGTGCTGTGTGATCAGGGTTTGCAGGATTTCCACATCCATATCCCAGTCCATAGGAACCAAGAGATGCTCCTGGTGCTTCCCACCACCCTCTCTGTGGGGCACAGGACCCCCTCCCCTGCAGTGTTCACACGTGGGCAATAACTCAGCACACAGGCTGGAGGTACAAAGTCATTCATTGCGCAGCCCCAATTCCCTAAATCCCCACCCACAACAGGACAGAACATCATGGAAACAGGAAAGATGTTCCCCACAGTGTCCCCCAGCCCCTGGGGCAGTGCACAGACATTGCCTGTTATGGGAGCAGGGAAACAATGCCCGAGAAGGTCACACACCACAATCATCATCTCTCACAGCTCCAGCCTTGTCCACAAACCACGATCCTCTCTCCGCCCATCCCCGGTGACCTGGATCCAGTCCCAGGAAAGAGGCTCTCTCTCCAAGCTTCGGGGCCCTCTATCACCCCATAGTGTAACCCAACACCCCCCACCTCCCCAGCGCTCCTGGGGCTGTGCCTTGCCCCAGGTTGCTGGTTGTAGCCAGGCAGGGGGATGTGATAAGAGTGCAGAACTGGTTCACAATGCAAACTCTGGCCTTTCACAGCTGCTCTGAGAGCTCCAGATGTCCCTGAGAGGGCTCAGAGCATCCCTGGGGGTGGCTATGGCTGCAGGGCTCCCTGGGGAGGGCTGCACCCCAGGCAGTGACTGCGGGCTCTGCCTGCAGCCCCCCGGGATCTGCATTCCCTGGGGACCTTGGCTGTCCCAATATTTCCCTGAAGTGATTCCAAACGCAGCTGAGCCTCCCCAATCCAGATTGCAAGCAAATTCTCTTTCATGTCTGTGGTGTGGAGGCTTGCTATTGTGCTGGAACATCTTATTTATATATTTAATGTGCTGTTTCTAAAGGGTTGTCAGATAAATGGCAATTATTTATTCACCTCAGGTGGAGCAGATGCAGAGGAATTGCCATGTCCAAAGGTAAAGAGCACTAGCTCAAAACTTTGTAGAAAAGAAATAATTCAAATTTTAATAACTTTACCTTTTACTCATGTGGTTTTTCCCCGTTTCTAAGCTTTTTAGCGTGGGTTGATTACCATACATGTCGCTCTAGGTGATTTTGTTTGAAGGTAGTTTGAGTGAAAAATAAAGATTAATCTTGGCTGAATTTTTAATCATGTTTGCAAATGAATTGCAGCAACCAAATATCAGCTGGTGTGGAGATGCAGTTATTGAGAACATATGGAATTGAAAAACTCCAGAATTGAAACCGAGCCACTTGATAGCTCTACCAATAACTTCTATAAAATTATTCCTTTGGTAAATGATGGGGCTGTCTTTAAGTGACCAGCACTGGGGGAACTTTATCTGTAGGTTTGTGATGATGGGAAAGAACAGGGTGGGAGTGTGGGCAGCACCTTGGGGAGACTGGTGAGGCTGCTTTCAAGGCTCTGTTCTTCCAGGGGCTTCCTGCAGTAGCAAATTCCTTGTTCCTATGCTGCAACCAGTGTAAAATGGAGAAGCAGGCCCTGGAAGGAGCCATGGGATTTCTGGATAATGGCCTGATGGAGGAGCTGAGGCTGATGTGAAAATGGGTTTGAAAGGAGTGGCTGGAGTGGAATCACACACTGTGGGGTAGTCCTTCCAATTCCTCACTGTAAATGGATATTCCTGGTGCTCCCAAAGATCCAGAGGACAGATTTGTCTCCTATCCTGCCCGGAGCAGCTGCCCCATTCCCTCCTCTGTTTCTGCCACAGTTCTTTGGGTACATGAAGTGCCACTGCCCGCCCCAAGTGCCTCCCTGCATCGGGGTGCAATCCTCTGAACATCTGGAAGGTGAATGGTGTGAGGGAGTTTGGTTTGGGACATTTTAACTTCTGTTGATGTCAGTGATTTTTGTGCAGAAGAGATAATGGTTCTGAGAATTCCTTGGGATGGTTCTGGTCAGGTGCTGCTCCTGTTGTGATCAGTGATTCAAAGGGAGTTCAGTGTTTTTGTTAACAAATCCCACTTCTGAATTTCGAGTCATTGCAGTCTGCTCAAATTAGCAAATACCATTAACCCCAGCTTTCATCTGTTTTCTCATTCACTGGTACCTTGGGTGAAATGTCTGAGTTTTGTTTTCTGTAAGCCAGACCCAGCTGACTGAAGCTGCCAGATCTGAATCTCATTTTCATTGCTCCATCCTGACTTAGAAGGCCAAAAAGATCTTCCTTTCTCTGTTCCTGAGCCCCTGGGACTGGTCACTGACAGTGAGACACCATTTCAGCCAGGCTGTGAGGTGCCATCCTCTGTCTCTCCACACTTCTCAGGCCACATAATTTGGGATTGAGTTGGTTTAGGTTTTTGTATTGGTTTTTGCCTTCCCCTCCACTCCCCAGCCCAAGGAAAACATTTGGGGGATCTCTCCTGTTTTCCCTTTAAAATCACCAATAACCTTGCAGGGTTCATCACTTTCCCTGGATTATGGCTGCAGACAGTGCTGCAATTCCAGCTGATTGAATTTATTGATTTCTGAGTGATCTCCTGAGTGTTATTTCACATTCATGATCTGTCAGCACTGTGTAGACAGTCTGTGTTTGAGAACTTTGTATTTATTATACGTGAAACTGCTGCTCTGCACACTCCCCATTTCGGGCAGGAACACGAGGGACAATGCGCACAGTCTCTCTGCAAACCACTTGGAATATTGCAGAAACCTAAAAAAAAAATACAAATAAGAAAATTTGGAAAAGTATATCCAGGACAAATTTCTTTCTTGTTTTCTATAATAACTGAGTCAGGCCTCAGAGCACAGGTACAGACCAAACTGGATGATCAGGAGAGGAAGGGAAAAAAACCATGCTGTCCTGAATTCTTTATGTGAGGCACATTTTTCCATAAAATCTTCCACTATTTGGTATGTCTGACAAATAGTTTTTATATTTCCTACACCAGCATTTTCTAATTAATGGTGTTAGGACATGGTTCAGGAATGAGTTCAGACTCTGCAAACCCTGACCTGCTCTGTTCCTCTGCAAAGCTCAGCAATGAGGTTTTATGAAGAAGCATTTGGCAGTGTCACTGTGAGATCCCAGCCCTCCCCTGTCCCTGATGCCCTGCCTTTGCCTTTCCTCTCTGAGCTATTTTAGGCAAGAGCCAGGTAATGCTTTTCTCTAACAAACCCCCTCAAAGGGCATGCCCTGAGCTGTAATGTTGCACTCTCTCTAAAAGGATGCTCTTACAACGCAGAGACCAAAATGCCTCACGAAAACAGCTCAGAAATGTGTTGTGCAGAACGTTGCTGCTGCTTTTGCACAGACCTTGACATTATCGAGTCAAAACAGTGCTGTGTCTATCAGCATGATGCACATTAAACTTGCCCCGCTGGGTCATTTCATAAAGCAAGTGTTAAAAACGCCAGGAAATTGCAAACCAGCTGGAAATCAGTGGAATTCTACAATCTTTAAAAAGAGAAAAAAAGGCAAGTTTTAATTCTTGACATCATGCGTAGTTTGCATGTTCTTCAGTGGGACTCCTGGGGACACGAGATGGGTTTATATCAGTCAGCAATTACCCATCCTGGACTCCCTAAAAGGCTTATCCCACTCATTTTCCTGTTGCTTAGCTGATTACAGTGATTACCAGGAGCAGTGTTTTACAGGGAGAGGAGTGGGGAGCTGTGTTAGACCTCTGGCAAAATGCTCTTCGAGGGAAAAACTCAGATCATCCACTCTGAATGAGCAGAGAGCAATCCCAGAAATCTATTAAAGTAATTTTCTTACATATTGAGTGGGGTTTTTTTTCTTTTTTCCCTTATCAAGTGTTTTTCCTGCTTATCCTTGGCTGGGAACTTGAGTCTCTCACATGATGTAAACAGCAGCTCCCCAAGCAAGAGCTGCATCCATCTCGTCTGTCATTAACTTTCCACTTTCCCATCTGCCATCAAACTGGGGTGTGCCTCCTGCAAATATCAGCCTGATCTGGCAGCAGCTTCCCTCTGTTTCTCTGAGCCACCCAGCTCAATCATAGATTGCTATTTTTTTGTTCTCCTACAATGAGGTTTTTCCTGTTGTTCCTCTATGAAAACTCTTCCGTTTCTGCTGTGACTTTTTTTCGTGCTATGGTTTTGTTGTAATTAATGAGGAGTCAGCTTTAAAAAGTTGGTTGAGGTTTCTCAGAGTTCAGAGGTTCATCTGTCTTCAGTACAAGCCACAACACAGCCCCCAGGGGAATATGACCAATCACTTACACAACCATGATTTCCATATGCACTGGCTTGGTTTCTAATATTATTCCCTCATTTTAGATTATTCTGATTGCTCCATTGAATTTTCACTGGTGGTTGCTTAAATTTAGTATATTTTATAAGCTCCTAATAGTATTTGGTAACATTCTTCTTTATAAATAATGATTGGAAATCTTAATTGCATAAAGCTAAATTATGAAGCTGGCTTTTTTTTTTTTTTTTTTTTTTTTTTTTTTTTTTTTTTTTTTTTTTTTTTTTTTTTTTTTTTTTTTTTTTTTTTTTTTTTTTTTTTNTTGTGCTGGGATTTGAGGCAGCCAAGCCATTTGTGCTCTTTTAACTGATTTCTTTTTCTGGTTACTGAATGAAGGTTAATATTCGAGATGACAGAGGTGAATCCTACAGAAACCCAGTGGAAGGTGACTGCAGGAGTGGGGTGTGATAAAGGATTTGGGGTGCTGCTGGTGCCTCCCAGGCTCCTGTGAGAGAGAGGAGTGAGATCAGAGACAGAGCTGGCAGATGAAGATGTATTGCCACAGAAACAGGAAATCTTTTGGGAAACATGCAGCCTTGAACTAAATGCCAATAAATGCAGCAAAAAGCAGACAAGATCCGTGTTAAAGGGATGAACCAGGGGGATTTGTGGGCTGGGGAGGTGTGTGGAGAGTCCTCAGGAAAAGAGGGTTCTTGGGATGGTGGGGCAGAGCCTTATCCAGCAGCGTTGGTCCAAACAGACACAGCAACTGGGAAAAACCCCTGAGAATCCCCACCTTGGCTTCAAAGGGCACTTTGCCATGTCCTCGTGTCTCTGGGGTTGGTTTAATGTGGTTTGATGGATCCAGTGTAGGTGAGTGACTGAGGATAATCCTTGTTTTCCTTCTCTCCCACAATGGGATGTGTGTGGTGACATGGCTCTGAGCAAAGGCAGGAAATTGTGCAAGTTCCTAGCAAACTGAAAATTAGGTCATTCAACTTCATATTTAGAGAGACAATTAAGGTAAATGGTAGCAAGCTTAGCATCAAATTGACATCAACCTCTCAGCTTCACCAAAACTCTGCTCTGAACTACCTGTGCTTTGCTCTGCTGCTCTCTGCTCCTGGGCAAGAAATAAGAAATTCAGAGTGACCTCCAGAAACCTTCCCATGAGAAAAGAATTCTTTAAAAAATAAAAGCCTCTCCCCCCAAGAGTCTCCAAGTATAACTTGGCTGCATTTTCATTGAGTCCATGGTGAGAAACCCACTGTCCACTGCAGATCTGCTGCAGCACTCCAACAGCCAGGGCTGCTCTTCCTGGAGGGGAAGGGTTAACTGGAGCCAGGCCATTGCACACAGCATTTTTGTCCTTGAACTGCCTCTCACATTTATTCCAAGCTCAGCTGAGCCTCAGCTTCATGCACTGAACAATCTACGAGCCAAACCCAAAGTTTCCTGGCTCTGCCTGTGTCTCTGTTTGCCTGGTGCTGGCAGTGAACTGCTTGGAAGCGTTTGCTCCTGATGTCTGAGCTGGGTGTGTGCTGGAAACCCAGGCTGGGGAAGTATGGATATGAAAAAAGGCCTCAGGCTGGGAATTTCTTTAGCCCTGGCACTACTTTGTGAAGATTCTCTTTCTCATGTGAAGAATTTAAAACAATGTTATAGTTCTGTAAATCTTTGCACCTGCACCTACTTCTCAAGGACTGTTGTGGCTCCAACCAGAAAAACATCCAGAAACGGATGTCTCAGAACTGGAGCAATCACCCCAAGGGGTGGGTGTCCAAGGGACCAATCATTTTATGCCATTCAACACACTTTTGTGTATTAACATATAAAAGTTGTTCAATCTTCCATTAAACCTCTCTTACTTCGGATCAAATTCGTGGTAGTGTAGACTCTTTCAACTTTACCTGTTTGGGCAGCACAGCGACAGGGAGGGGAGGGACACACAGGCTCTGAAAGCACTTTTTCTCCCTCAGATCCTTCTTACCCTCATCCCTGGAGAGCTGCAGTCATCTGGATTGAGGGTAGGAACAGCAGAGTAAACACCTTCCTTGTGTCTTTTCTGTCCCCTTTACACTGAGACTGAAGATTCTCAGGGGTGGGATTCTGTCGTAATGCCACAGTCACTCTGGCCTTTCGGAGTTAGTCAATAAAATTCAAATCACAGCAGGATAATAGATGTGTTTCCAGGGTAGCTCGTGGAGCCCACGCTCAGCACAGTGTTATCAGCACACCCCCTTTGCTGGGCTTGGCTTTGTTTATGAAGTGATGAGCAAGAATATAACAGAATATTCAGCTCCAACCTTCTCAAATTCACTTTATGGTTCTTGTTCTCACCTTCAGCATCCCTAGGCTGAGATGAGATAATGGTCCTCTGGCACCATGCCCTGCCCTCCCATCACCTTGGGCACAACTGCTGGCCTAAGCTCTCCCAGAGAAACTCTGCTAGTTGTGGAAAAAAGATGGGATTCCCTGCCTGTGTGGGCTGTGGGGATTGAACCACCTGTAAGCAAGAGATACAGCAATTTTTATCATCAGAGCTCAGCAGTTCTAACAACTGATCTGTGCTTCTCCAGTGAAGGCCTGTCCTTGCAGAAGAAATGTTTCTTTTCAGATCAATTTACAAAACTGCAGAAGGAATTGGAAGGTTTTAATAGTTCCATCCCTGTTCAGTTCTACATGGAAATGAAATTACTTAAATGGTTTAAAAGACTTTGGCTATTCGTGATTTCTCTAATTATTAGCATTTGTAATAGATTTGATCTGTAACTGTCAGGGATCAGAATTTGGGGCAAAAGAGGGTGACTGTAACTGAAGGGGTCCCTAGGACAGCCCCAATTTCAGGAGTTTGTGTCCCTGAGTTCCTGTAATCCCAGGGTTCAGCCCCACCAGTGGTGCTCACTCCTGTGGAGTTATCTGGAATATTATCAGTTCCTGTCCCAGAGGGGTTTATGGCATTCCATTGCTTAAGGGGAAATGTGGATTTGGCAAACACATTCCCACCCTCTGCTTATAAAACCCTTTTATTTTATATTTTGTATTCCTTCTTTAAAAGTACCATCAACTGAGCATTTCAATGCATTGTAACAGGTATTTTTAATTTTTCTTGGTGTGAATATGATGGACAGCTGAAGATTTTTTTCTGCATGGCCATATTTAACAAGGTTTTCTCTTTAGAAGTGGCAGTTTTCAAACAGCTGCAATACTGGGAGCTGTGTTCTTTCTTTGCTTTTATGTAAACACAACCTAGCCCTTAAATCTTGTGCTATTCTTTCATTCTGGCAGAAGCTGTTTTCTTCGCACTCTTTTCATTATTTTTAAGCCATTGAACTCTCATTCCTACAAATTCTAGAGCTGCACAAAGGCCAAGCAAAGCAGGAGTGCTGATTTGCCATTGGCAGGGGGAAGGGGGAATATTTTCATCAGCACTGGATTCATGGCACAAAGTCAATAATAAAGCAGTATTTATAGAACTTGGAGATGATTGTAAACATACTTCAAAAATTCCCTTCAGCAGCACTGAAAATGTAATAATCAGTGATCACAAGTGCTTGAGTTATTTTTCCTGTTCTCACAGCCAGGCATTCTTGTAATACTGTTCTTGCTGTTTCCACTCCTATCTTAATATCATTTGGATGCAAACAATAAACAGAGCAGGAAACCAATTAATCAGGCCCGTGGGTGAAGTGCAGCCTCCAAGAGTCAGCAGTGCTCGGTGCAAGGCCCAGCTTAACTCTGAACCTCTGGAACACCAGCTATGATGCATGTTTAGTGCTTCTCCTGTGCAAGTTCTTTTTTTAATCAAAGTATTCCAATAAAAGATGATCTGTGTGGCCTTTTGGGGCATAAAAATGGCTACTTTGCTTGCCTCTGAAAATTTGTATTTTCAGAGGCAACAGCTAAAAGAGTAAAGCACTAATAAGTTAAAAAAAAAAAAAAAAACACAAAGTGATTTGTTAAGAAAAAAAAGCAATAACTGTAGAGAACAGATCAGTGCTCTGTGGAGATCATTCACATTTGGCAGGAAAGGTCAGAGTGGGATCACATGGCAGCTCTCCCACCTGGGTGCTCAGGTTAAAAAGATGTTTTATGAGGAGTCCTCCTCTATTATCAGAC
Organism: Pachycephala philippinensis; assembly: GCA_013397055.1. Lineage (NCBI taxonomy): Eukaryota > Metazoa > Chordata > Aves > Passeriformes > Pachycephala > Pachycephala philippinensis. Next base: position 141,599 of record VWZT01007953.1, on the reverse strand, counting down.
TCTTGAAGGTGGCTGCAGAGTTCTTTGCTCCTTTGTTGTTGCGTGGCAATTTTCCAGAGGTGGGGAATGGCCTCGTGTTTAACCTACCTCAGTTCTGCCATTTCTGCAGGTGCCAAATGTTGGGTGTTGTTTGGGGGAGAACATCAATAACATCAGGGGTTTAATGAAAATCAACCTCTGCAAGGCTCAGCCTAAGTGTGCAGTGGAGCTTTTTTTCCTCCCCTTCTTGCTCTCCATTAAACAACATCTCTGCTTTGATACTTATCTATCTATTTCAGCTTGCTCTCTGGGTTCCAAATCTCCCTCTGTGTGTGCTTTGCCATGATGGAAAGAGAGATTTGGGGGTGTGGTTTGTTCTGGTGCCTGGGCAGGGTTGTGTTGGTCCCTCTGGCCGTGGAAGGAGCTCTCTGTCCATTCCCAGCTATGGTAATAAAAAGCTTTAGCAGAGAAGTTTTCAGCTCTCAGCAGCAGTTCGTGACAGCTCTGTCCTTTCTCATGCAAAACTATGCAAAGCATGATAAAGTTTTCTGTAAACAGACTTTGCTAATCTTGCACCTGCAAATATAATTAGAATTGTTGTGATACCGACTGGGGAAATGGATGATGTGAGAATTGACCAATCACCCTGATAGGTAGTTAGCTAGAGCTCCAATAACCTCTTGCCATTTAGGTAAGCACTAAAAGAACTAAACACATAAAAACCCGTCCTTTATTAATTACATAATTCCATTCTGCTGATTGCATTCGTGTCTCTGAGTCCTTCTTTACCCTCTGGCTGGCATACAGCGACACCCAGCCACTGCTCTCTGTCCCTCTGGAGCTCTGTCCATCCCCATCCCCATCTCTCTGTCCCTCTGGAGCTCTGTCCATCCCCATCTCTCTGTCCCTCTGGAGCTCCGTGTCCATCCCCATCTCTCTGTCCCTCTGGAGCTCTGTCCATCCCCATCTCTCTGTCCCTCCTGCTGTTTGATGCCCACCCTGGCAGGAGATGCCCACCCTGAGTGCAGCTGTACCTCTGCTCTCAGCTCAGGGCACCCCTGGGCTCACATTTTGCCTTCTGGAGGCATTGGGCCCTCACTTAGCACAGTGTCTACTCCATGGAGCCGTGATACATCTGAATTTCTTCTTTTTTTAATGGAACTCTGGGTTTTCTGAGTTCAGCTTTTGCCATCTGATAAATCAGCTCGGAAGCTGAAGATAATCTGCCATTTCACTTCAAAGGGTGTCTGTCAGACCTTCATTCTCTGCTCTTTGTAGGGGGCAAACTTAATTTCTGAACACAGGAAAATATTTTGAAATAAGCAACACAAGTGGGAGAAGAAAACCCAAAATTTTTAAGATATTTAGATCTGGACTGTAAGTCCTTGAAATAAGATACACTAATGTATTTTAATATTTTTAATAACATTTTGAGTTGGAGTGAGAAATTTTGACTTCACTAATTCTGACATTCTCATTATGCCTCCCTGTGTTTTATCTTAATCACTTGGGGTATCATAATGCTGATTAATTTGTCTCCTGGAGGATCTCTTTTATATTAAAGTACTGCCTGGCTTTTTTTTTTTTTTTTTTCCAAATACCGCACAAAGAAACAAAAACTAATTAATTGCATTAATAACATCTTTTAGGTTGCTGTACTTTATCTCACACTCAGACTTTGCCATCAAGGCTGCTGCCTAATGCACTGCTGGGATTTTCAGATGATAATAACCCACGTATTTTGTAAGTGGGCTTCTCTTTTCTTCTTGTGCCTGTAATGTATATTTAGTTTTTGCAGTCCATGATCCACTTCACAATCAAACTGAGTCACAATTACCTTGGGGCAGTGGTGGAAATCCTTATTCCAGCAGATGACTCTTCACACAAGTTGTGCGTGGAGTTTGTTTGTAGCTGGGGGAACAGAAATTTTGGGATCTGTGGGTTCTGTCAGAGCACAGCACCCCAGATTTACTCTGAGTTATTTTGTGTGGGATTGGAGTGAGCACCTGCCCATCCCAAAATTCTACAAAACACTTGAAAGCAAGCAAATCTTAATCCCATTTCACTTGCCCTAAAATAAGCCCAGCTAATGCCCTAGGCCTGTCAGCAGCACAGAAGGAGAAAAGAAAATGCTTTTCCATGATTGAGGTTTCCTTCTCCAGCGGCTCCTGGGAAGGGGATGTGGCCCTGCGACCATCAGAGCATAATGCTTCCCATTGGGTGTCAGCCTTGGACAATTAGTAAGCAAAAGCTATCACCAGAAGGCAAAAAAAGGAGAAAAGGGATTAAAAGGAATTAAATGAGGCAAAAGAAATTCAATAATTTCCATATGTAAGGAAAGGATATAATAAGACAGTGATGCACTGCAGATTTATTTCTGGAGTAAAATCAGTCTTTATAAACATACAATGCCTTCCTTTAGCCTCCCATGGTATCCTTCACTCTCCGAATCTCAATCACACAATTCAGGGCAGAACTTGTGCCACAGGCTGCAGAAAGAGTGGCATTCACACTGGTGCTCAGCAGAGGTGATTTATCTTCATCCCCCTGCTTAGTGCCCTTCAGAATTTCCTATCAGCGACCAACCCGGGTATAAAAAGATGAAATTGTGCCTCCAGTAATGACCAGCCATCTCTGTGTGAGGGGAACAGCAGCTCCTGGCTGGAACAGCTTGGGAAGGGAGCAGCATCCCTATGCACAGCCAGTTTAAAAAAATAAACCAAATAAACCCAACCCACAAACCACAGGTAAATAACAGCAGCATTGATGTAACTCTCACTGCTCCTGACTGGAACAGCTTGGGAAGGGAGCAGCATCCCTATGCACAGCCAGTTTAAAAAAACAAACCCAACCCATAAACCATAGGTAAATAACAGCAGCATTGATGTAACTCTCACTGCTCCAGGACCAGTGAGGCACAAAGGCTCCTGCCCTGGAGGTTTCCCACTCCCCTGGGGGTTTGAGCATTCCCAGGAGCAGCAGAGCCAGCAGAAAGGAGCATCCTACTGCAGCCTGACATGATCCAGGTCCCTGCCCCTGGGCTCCTCTGCCTGGGACCAGGGCAGGAGGAACTGAGGGTGGATGGTACAGAAAGGATCCATGAAAGGGCACAGCTGCCTCCTCGGGCTGCTGCAGATCTGTTATCAGGGCATGGCAGGGCTCTGCAGCAGGAGAGGGGCTGGTGGAGAGCATCAGCCCAGAGGGAGAAAAAATCCAGCAGGAAAAGCAAGATTGGAAATAAACATTTTGCAGAGGAGCACAGCCTGCTTCTGACAGCAGTGGCTGCTCTCTGCAGCTTCTTGGATTCCAGGAGTGGTGCTCAGCTCTCCAAATCCGAGTGCCTCCAGTCCAAACTGGCCAGGTCTCCCTGGTTTGTTTTGGTTTTTTTTCTTAGGGGGATGGAATAAATTAGTGAAAGTGCCTGGGAATGGGATTGGAGCAGCAGAACTGGCATTTGATTCAAACACATTACAGGGACGAGATGTTGGGTTGTTGGGGGGGATTTTTTACATTTCCACAGGACGTGTTGCTAAATAGCCTGGGCAGGAGAACAAAGCAGCTGCAAAATAAATGAGGCAGAGAAAAAGCTAAAACCTGGCTTTACTGGGAAAGGAGCACAAAGAGATCTTGCCAAGACCAGACACAAAGAAAGGAGGACGGGAGACCTGGAAAAAGAGGCTTGGAAAGAATAATTTGAATGAAGATGGAGGGATTATTGTACAGAGCCACAGATCAGGGGAAGCAAATGTTCTGTAACAGAACCCAGCTCAGAGTGCCAACCCAAATGGGGAAGAGGCTGAAAAGTACCAAGGCTGAGGGAGTTTTTAAATCCCATGTTTTAACATCTACAAGAGTGGAAGTTGAATTGCTAAAAAATCAAACAAACCATAAATACCTGTTATTAGTTTCATGCCTGTAATACCCAGGTTATCTGTAAAAAGGATAAAAAACCCCAATAATTAAGCGTCTCTGTAGAACATGTGGATTGATAGCAGGGAAAGAAGTTTTCCTCCAGAGCTCCCAGAAGCTTTTTTCCCACTGACAGCACAGGACTGTATTAGTATTAACCACAGGCTCCCTCTAGTATGCAATATTGGAGAAAACTCTGATAATATAAACTTAATTACTTCTTTCTTTAAGCCACAATTTTCAAAGAAATTTTTGAAAGCTAGATTTTGAACTAAAAAAGGAATTTGAGCTCCTGGCTATTTTAGGTTTCAGGTTGCAAAAGGACACTGAGAAGAGATTATTTTAAGAGTAAAGAATAATTACAGCTGGTTTAATATGTAAGGTGTGATGCCATATACAGCGCAAAACCAAATCAACTCTGTACACTCCATAAAATCATCAGAGCTTGTAAAAATGTCCTGGTAACCAGCAGCCAGGGAGCCACAGAAATCTGAAACTATGGCAACTCCGTGTAGGAAGAAGTGTTTATTGGAGAGAGAGAGAGAGATTAAAAACAATAGCCCCTAAATCTCTGTATCAGCTTGGCTCCTCATTTTCTCAGCAGTTTATACCTTTTCAGCTTCCCGAGCAGGATTCTTCTCCTGCAGCTTTCAGAGCAGCTGTCTGGGCTGTTATTTTGAGGGAAACTTTGTGGTTTCCAGCAATCCAGCTGCCTGGGAGGGCAGCTCTGGCAGCCTGCTCCTGTATGCACTGGTTTGTGAAATGAAGAGTCAAAGAGTAATTCTGCTGAAAGCATAAAAAGTACCGGGGAAAAAAGGGGAAACATCAACTTCTCCTGGTCCAGGATGTTTCCAACCCTTGCTGTTTCAGGAGGATTCTGGTTCCCAGCCCTGGGGCTGGATTGCAGCACCTACTTTGTCCCGTGCCAGAGGCCGCAGTGCCTCTGGAGGGGATGTGGCTGAACATTTCAAACCAGTCAGAAACTCTCTGTGGCTGATGGTTCTTTTCTTCCCTGCCTCCATTTCAGTTCTAGTTTAATCCAGCTCCTGGGCAGAATCCTGCCTGGGTGGGTTCCTTTTGTTTAACAGGAATATGAGATAATGCAGACCTTTGGCTCCGTGTGCCTGGAAAGGGCACAGGGATGTGTGACACTCACTGAGAGGATTTGCTGTGGATTCAGAGCTCTGGGCGTGTGTCTAAATGAGAGGAGCTGTACCTGCATTAGTTCAGCCAGGTCCAAAACCCTTTTCTGGGTCAGTAAAACTGTTCTGTATTTATTTTACTTTTAATCCCGTTTCTGCACAGTTAACACTCCTCCTTCATAATACATTCTCTTCTAATCCTTCACCCTCTTTCTGCAGCCATTTTCTGTAGGTGTTTAGTGAATGGAAACTGAAGTTTGTTTAGGCAGGGAGAGAGTTTGAGGTGCTCCAGGTTGCAGCATGCAAAGCTCCTTGTGCTCCTGCTCGGATGCCTTACAGCCAAGGAGGAGCTGAGCAGTGTCCCCATGCCCTGAAAATAAAGCCATAAATGAATTTCTGATCGTGCCTTTGGAAACTCTGGGATTGTTTGGCCTAAACTGTAGGAGTATTTTGATGTTCCTTTTTATGTGTGGGGACATTTCAGCAGTGAATGACATTTCTATACCTTCCATACTTGTCTAGAAAACCAAATTCTCACCTGATTGAAGGTGCTGGTCCATGATGCCCCCCAAATATTATTTAACAGCAGCAACAATGTGCTCAAACTCAGAAAGAAGCTGCTAGAAGCTCAGCATAAAGAGTATTTGGCTGATGTGGTCATTTGTTTGAAACCCTTCTTAAAATTCTGGAGATGAAGAAGCTCTGTCTACATATCATCCCAGGCAAGGAGAATTGCCAAAAAAAAATCTGATGGTATAGCTTATTTATCTTCTTGTTTGAAACACTGGGGGAATTTATGTGTGGCTTAGCAAGGTGCACTGCTGATCTATGGCACTGAGCTGTCAGATTCTCAGATGTGCTCAGATATTCTGGCTATTTCCCTCTTAAGTTAGGGGAACATTAATGGAGTTTTGCTAATTTTTAAGTATGACAGTTCCATGAACTGTTTTGTCTATAAATTTTAAATATGTGGGTTTGGAGTAACTTACGGCCTTCTGAAGAGCTGGTATCCAGCAGCTTGCCTGGGCTGGTGTTGCACTTGGACACGAAAAGAACACGCAGAGCTTTGTCAAGAGAGAAGCAGAAAAAAGGGGGTCAGATGACCCCCAGCCTTTATTATATATGTTCTTAGAAACCACCGTGGATTGGAGAGGGAAATTACCACCCCTCAATCACACTGGTCAAAGGGAAAATCCATCAAACGTCTCCGCCCAGGAGAAATGGAATGCAAACAATAAAGCACGGTTAGCAAAGCGTGGCTGTGTTTACAGAAAGTGCGTGAGAAACTCTTACAGAAAATGAAAACATCGAGGAACTGCAAAACTCAGGGCAACAGGCTGGTGTCAGAGCAGAGATCCAGTTGCCCCTGGAGTGTTTGGATGTGCCTCAGTGCCCCTCCTGACCAGCACACCTGGCTCACCTGGGGTAGGTGATCGAGGCTGAGACAGGATCCCCTGCAGGGGGAGTGAATATCACTGAACTCAGGATGTGTTACAAGCTCACAGGAAAGGTGGGCAGGCAGCTGAGAAGGCACAAATCCCTTTTTGGGATGAGTGTATTTGTGTGTTGGAAGGAGCAGGCAGAGGACTGGCAGAAATTCAGCCCGGACTGGGTGGGATCAGAGCAAACATCCCCTTTTCTGGGATCCCCTTCTCTGGGATCCCCTTCTCTGGGATCCCCTTTTCAGTGGCAGCCTGCACACAGAAATGGGGAGGCACACACCGAGCCACTGACTCCTGATGTTATCCTGGAGTGCTCTTCTGGGCTGAACTCAGCTGTGTGATGTGTGCTCTCTTTAAAAACTGAGCTGCTGATAACTGTTCAAATACACTTGTGCTGAATCTGGTGGCATTCTCTGACAATTCAGGGTTAATTCCCACATAAAAATGAGTATGGAGAAGCCAAAGGCTCATTAAACTTCCATAAATTAGGAAGTTGAAAAGAACAAGGCATACCCTGTCATAGGTTTACTTTTATTTTTAGATTATTTCCTTGACTATAGAAAAGACTCTGCTTTGAATTAGCGACAGTCCTGTGAATAAGATTTTTTGGGACTCAATTATGAAAATCTTTGCTTTACTCTGAAAAAAAGGAGAGCAACTCCCAAGGTATCTTGTTTTCCTGGACACTTACCACTCCAGGCAGTGGTGTGAGCCCACCTTGTTTCTCCATAGATATTAAAAACAAACTTCTGATGTTAACAACTCTGAGTCCTTCTCCCCCTCAATTGCTGCTGCTCTGCCCCGAAGCAGCAGAGCTCTGGAGTCTCTTAATACTTCCTTTACTGAGGAAAGGAACGCTTTTATTTTTAGACCATCAAAAATTGGCTGCTTTGTGCAGGCTGTCTAATGAAGGTGGAGCACAATCCCCGCTCACCCCTGTTCAGAGGTGTTTATATAGAGTTTAACCAGCAATAATTCAAAGACCTGCTGATATAATTAGAAAAGTGCTGCCTGAGCGTGGGTGTGCACTGCAGTTCTCAAAGATATCCAGAGCCCTCATAATCTCAGCCTACTTGGATGAAGAAAAAAAGCCTTTGAGAGAAGGCATATTCACAAAAGGTACAATGCAGGAGGCCTCAAGAAACTGGGTATTTTTTCACCTAAGCCTTCTACAAATCTTGTCTCCTTTGGAACATGCAGATTAAAAGAAATCTCATTGCTAAGTAGCAGCCAGGCACAATTCCCAGCCATGGAACAGCCTTGGCTGCTCCGAAATCAAAATACGTTCCTCAGAAATCTCAGATTGAGATACAGCAACAACCTCTGAGATCACTCATCTCCCTCTCACAATGTGTGATAGTGTTGACTCAGGTGAACATGAAAGCTTTCTGAGACACCACAAGCTTTGGGAATCCTTCCTTTAAGCCTTTTTAAGCCCCGCTGCACACCGTGCATTGATTTTCCCACATATATTCATATTCGGTTTTCATTTCATTTTGCTTTCACTCAAGTCAGCAAATCCCTTAATTACTTTGCTGCTTCTCACTGCCCACAGCTGTCTGTCCTGATTGGAAGGGTTCAGGTTTGCTGCAAAGGGGGAGCCTCAGAAACACCCTGGGGTGGCAGAGGACAGCTTTGGCTGGGCAGTGTCACCTCTGAACACAGAAATTCACTGAGGTGGGGCTGAATAAGAAATCTTTCAGAGCAGCTGTGCTGCAGATTGCACTGTGTGTGCTGTCTTTGCTCACAGGCTCCTGTGGAAGGAATTGCCAGGAAATTCATTGTTCTTAGCCACCTGCATTTGGGGTTCTGCATTAAATGGATTTTTCGTGCCATGTTCTGAATGCCACCAAAGCCCAATGATGAGCCACAGCTTCCCTGAGGAAAACCAGAGGGAGAGAGGAGCTGCTGGTCCTGGGTTTTGTTTTGGGGCACTCTGCTTTAGGCTTGAGCTCAAGTAGAAGGAGATACATGAAGTTCCATTAATATTTTGTTAGCAATTTTGTGAATTAGAACATCTTTATATCCTGATTTCTTGCCAGTACTGCTTCAGCAGGCTCTGGCACTCCCTCTGTCCCTGAGGCCTCACCTGCCAGCAAGTTTGGTGAGAGAAAGACACTTTTCAGCAGTAGATGTCCCCTGAAATGAATGAAACGAGGTGCAGTTTGTTAGCCTGGCACAAAGAATAGATGTGTGTCTAAATCTTTGTATTTTCATAACGCAGCCTTACGCATAATACAGCTATTTTACAACAAAGTTAACATAAAAATTGTCCCCAAACAGCAGCTGGGTCATTATGGAGGAGCTTTTGAAATGGAAAAGGTCGGGGAAATAACCAGCTGCTTCCTCATCCTGCCTGTGCTTTCACTCTGGGCTAAATTATTATTTCCCTAATTAATAATCTGCATGCAGATTAAAATGATTACTCTACAATATATATTGCATGACAATAAAAGAGTGACAGCAAATTATGCTTCAGTGTGCATAACAGCTTAACTCTCTAAACAGAAGATGTTTTCTAACACTCAATTCATGTCCTTCTGCTGATGATTAAACCCTCACTGATTTTGTTTTTATTAGTCCTCAGTCATTATTGTTCTTCTATCACTATGGGGTCTTTAGAATTAGCCATAATGGCTCAGAAGCGTGGCTGCTGCTGCATTCCCTTATTAAATCAAGTTACCTCTCTAGTTGTCAGGGACTAAAATCAAACCCCTTTGTTATAACCTTCCACAACCCTTTAAATATTGATTATTGCGACTGTGTAGAGCCGCTGAAAAATTATTTTTGTTTAGACTGGGTTCAGAATGGGAAAAAACTTCCATGACAACAGCGAGAGTGCAGCTGCTGCTTTCTCCTTGGGAGGAGCAGCCTGGCTGCTTCTCCTGGCAGCCCTGGTGTCCTGGAGGCTCCAGCTGGACCTGGAGCCTGTGCCCTGCTGACTGCAGGCTGGAAATTGTGTTTAATGGGGTTGGGTTTTGCTGGGTTTGAGCTTTGCTGGGTTTGAGCTTTGCTGGGTTTGCACTGGGGTGTTGCCCTGAGTTTTGCAGTTCTTTGATGTTTTCATTTTCTGTAAGAGTTTCTCATGCACTTTCTGTAAACACAGCCATGCTTTGCTAACCGTGCTTTATTGTTTGCATTCCATTTCTCCTGGGCGGAGACGTTTGATGGATTTTCCCTTTGACCAGTGTGATTGAGGGGTGGTAATTTCTCCCTCCAATCCACGGTGATTTCTAAGAACATATATAAATAAAGTCCGGGGTCTTGGCCCCCGCTCTTTGCTGCTCCCTTTGACCGGTGTCCGCGTGGTTCCTTTCGTGTCCAAGTGTGACACTGGGCCACAGAAGCAGCAGTTCTGGAGCAGAATGCTCAGGGAGGCTCTGCAGGGCTTTGCTGGGGCTGTCCCCAGTGAGGTTCTGCCCAGGGCTGCAGGTGAGCAGTGCCTGGTTCACTCCAGGGACAGGACACCCAGACCAGGAGTGAGATGCAGATCAGCCACGAGCCACTGGCAGAGATGGCAAACAGGGAACTGCTCACACGGCCTGTGATGAGGCTGCTTAATTGTCTAACTAGTCATTGTCTTCTCTGAGCGCAGCAAGAAATAGATTTTCTGATATTTCTCTCCTATGCTCGAGCTTAATTAGCTAAATGAAACCTGCCTTGTCTGTTCTCACCATTAACTAAGAAGAATACAGGTCAAGCAATGTAACTAAGTCCATCAATTCCATCCTTCAGCACTGTGGGTTCATTTATATTGAGGTCTCCCTGAGAAAAAAAAATCTAAAATCATTGAAAGCTAAAATCACTGTGGTCCTTCAAGGAGCTCTCCTCATTTGTCATGTCCTTGCTGCTTTATCTCACTTCTCAGACACACTGTAAGTCTTTGTTGCAAATTATTTCTGAAGCTGTTAATGGTGTTGAGTGGAAGAAGTCAGGTAAAGGGAGAACTTTTCTGTTAATAATTTCCTATTTTCTGATGGGAGCACTGAGAGGAGCATTGTCTTGGGAGCCTTTCCCACTGGAGGTGTCACAGCAAGCCCGAGGGCTGTCCTGCTCTGTAAAGGAGGGCCCAGGCTGTAGGACAGCTTCTGACTCAAGGTTCCAGCCTGGGCTGCTCTCCTATTCCAGGATCTGTCCTGTATCCAATTAAAAGTCTTTCTGCAGAGTGCTTAGCCATGAATGCAGGAATTTTCCTTTCGAAATTCCCCTTCTGCTTCAACAACACTTAACAATCCAATTTTCCCCAGCAGAGATGAATCATGTCCCTCACCAACGTGTTTACAGAGGATGGAGAAGAGCAATCACACTTATTGATTTCCCTTCCTTCCTATCTGCTCCTGGCTCTTTTCTGAGAGTGCTTTGAGTAACTCAGCTTCTGTTTCTCGAACTGCTTCTGGCTCCAGCCTCAGGCAAATCATGAATACCTTCAGGAGGGTTTGTAGGAAGAAGAGGGTGTGCTAAGGCATTAACAGCACCTCCTATGCTCCCTTTGTTGCAAGCCAGAGACAGGAGGTGGCAGAAAACAGGGAAAAGCTTCTGTTCCTTTCTTTTCATAGAATCCTTTGGGTTGGAAAAGGCCTGGAGAGTTATTGAGTTGAAGCTGACCCCAGTTCCTCTCCTGCGGGTGGCACGTGGCTCTGGAATAACTCCTTCCCGTGGCAGGGAGGTGTGTGTCCAGGAGCTGGGGTGGGAGTTTGCTGCACTTCACTCACAGATAACAAACCTGAACAGATGTCAGAGCCTTATCCAAGAGATGGGACCAACTCTGTTATTTGTGACTTACCACTTAAAAAACCAAACGAGGCCTCAGTCTCAGGAGTTACAGGTTTAACAGCAAGGAGCCAGAACCAAAGAAAGTCACGAGTTTCAGAGTTCCATGGCAATTTATAACTTTTCAGTCCAACACACAATTAACACAAAACTTTGTTTTGATTTTATAACCTATCACCTTTGGTACTTTTTACTGCATTGTGTCTGTTCCTTGACCAATAACTTGTTAGCTCACGTACACAGATACTTCTATTATAACATCTAAATTCTTAACTCAAACTATAAAATCATATTATCACACTTAAAACCCTTCACCATATCCCCCAATACATTTTCTTACTTATAACTATAGAAACATAGGTTTATAATTTTTCTGCTTAAGATCTGTATACCTTTATCATTACATCAACCCAAGCTCTTTCCAGGGCTGTAAATCAAACTCATTGGTGTTTGTGGGGATTTCTACTCCTCTGTTTCCCACAGACAGAGGCTGCCTGAGGGGCTGTAAGGTGCTGTCTCTGGGTTCCAGGCTGCAAATCCCATTATTCCAACTGATTTACGTGGTGGATGGATTTGACCTGCTGACTGGGATGTTTCTGCCCAAAGGATTTTCAGAGAACACCACCCTTGCAGACGAGATGCAGTAGCCCCATTATCGTCACAACACAAAAATAAGAGATGCCTCTTAAAGAACAGAGTTCATTACTGGTTCTGAATATGTATTTATTCTGTTTCGTGCCTCAACAATAACAAAAGTTTGTTCAAAGTTGTCAGGAAGGCCTCTGTTTAAAAGCAGACACGAATAGCTATCACCTCACACAACGTGTGTGTCTGACGTGTCCTACTTTCACTGATCTGCCCCAAAATCAGCCTTGTTCCCTGCTGGGAGGATCCCCAGCACTTCTGTGCCTCTCACACCTCGTTCTGGTTTTGGAGAAGCCCAGGGGATGCTGTTCTGTGAAAAGGAGGGGAAAGCCAGGCAGGAGCAGGTCCTTGGGAGCCTGGGGCAGGTGTGGCTGGGCTGCCACGGGCTGGGGGCTGCTGTTGGGTTACACCATGGGGTGACAGAGAGATAAGCCCTGAAGGCCAGAGAGAGAGCCTCTCTCCTGGGCCTGGAGGTGACCCTGGGACTGTATCCAGGTCACCGGGGATGAACAAAAAAAAATTGTGTATTGTGGACAAAGTTGGACCTTTGAGAGGTGATGATTGTGGTTTGTGACCTTCTAGGGCATTGTTTAGCTGTTCCCATAACAGGCAATGTCTGTGCACTGCCCCAGGGGCTGGGGGACACTGTGGGGAACATCTTTCCTGTTTCCATGATGTTCTGTCCTGTTGTGGGTGGGGATTTAGGGAATTGGGGCTGTGCAATGAACGACTTTGCACCTCCAGCCTGTGTGCTGAGTTATTGCCCACGTGTGATCACTGCAGGCTGCTGCACCCTGGCGCTGCTCAGCCTCTCTCCCTGTGCCAGGGAAGGCTGGGACGCCTTTCCTGAAGGGTTTTTGGGCTCACCAGCTCCCATCAGGGTGGAACTGGGCCTCCCTGCTCTCTGTCTTGTTTTGGCACCTGATGTGCCCTCGGTGTGCAGGTATCAGGACTCTGGTACCAAACACAGATTTACTCCTCTCGTGCTCTTTCTGTGTCAGTGCTGGAGGAACACCTCCAATACATAAACCTGGGAGAGATGGGGCTTTCAGGAGAGCAATTCAGAGCACTTAAATCAGCTGCTGCTCTGAACTGCCCTCGCAAGGTCTGTCTATTGATTACAGAAAGTGCTTACAGAGAGCAGCCTTCTGAGCCCAAAATTAGCCTTTGTGGAGACCCCTCTGTGTATTTTTTTATTGCAGCCTGTGCTGGAATGGGCACAGACAATCATTTCTTTGATTATTGCATTCTCCACTCTGCTTTGCTTGATGCTATTGAAGCCCTATACAAACATGAAGGATTTGAGTCTTTCAGGGCCCACTTGGTATAAATAAGAGTTATTAAATCTACATTTGGACAACTCTTTGCTGTTGGTTTTAATAAACACAGTGAAACAGAGCACTTTTAGAAACGCAACCAAGGCAATAAAACAGACTTGTGACGAGTCAAAGGAAATTACAAGAAGTCACTTTGTAGAAAGGTAGCAATCAACTCATCAATTAAGAAAATCTTCAACAGAATCATCCCCCTGTGTCCTCTCATTTCTCACTGCTGCAGGTCTTTTTCTGGTGAAGTTTCCCCCAGCCTGGACAGGACTCACAGATTTCAGCAGACCCGGAGCAGGGCCCTGGGCACACCTCTCCAGATGTGGCTGTTCTGGTTCTGCAGAGCAGCAGCAAAAGCCAAATGAAAAATTAGAGTCAATTATTAGGCTTTCCCTCATTATTTTCAAGGAATTGAATCCCTTACGATGCTCCATTCCTTGTGCCATCCAGAGAGACTTTATTCAGCACTGGCTGGGGGTTTGGAGCCCTCTGTGCCCCCCACTTTGTGTGAGAGTGTGACATTCACTCTCCTTCCCCTGCTCAGCTTTGCAGAGCCATCAGCCACCTGCCAGAAAAGCTTTGGGGGGTTCCATCTTAATTTTTAATTTTTAATAAAATATACCAGGGAAAAAAACCCATTATTCTGCCTTCGCACAGCCATTTGAAGCTGTTTGGACTCAGCCTGGTGTCAGAAGCTTCTTTTTGATGTGGGTGATGGGGACTGAGGATGGGCAGTGGGAAATGGCAGAGGCAGCTGTGGATGATACAGTTTGTAATTTTTTTTTGTTGTTTAACTGCCAGAGCCAGTTATGAAGGGGATATAAATTATTACATCCAGAGAAAAGAAGTCTGTAAATGTTAATTTGCTTTTTAAGGGCACAGACAATATAATTTGGGGCACAAGTGGGAGAAATTACTTATGAGCTGTGAAAGCAAACCAGAATAAAATTTACATTACTTCCTTTATTTTCCCTTCCCTTTGTCTCATCTTCTCTCTGAATTATTCCTCACTTACTTTTCCCCTCCAGACATCACAGAGTTTTGATTTCCCTCTCACTACTTTCTTTAAATGGCCTAATGATAAAAAGTCTCCAGAATATTTCCACCAAGCCCCTTTGATTTCATTAATGGAAAAGTTATACCTTAAATTAAATATTTCAGTAGCTGGAAGATTAAAAAAATTGCCTGCAGGACTTGCCAGTCGAGCATTGCCAAGCAGGAGTGATGGGGGCTGTTCCAGAGGTCAGAATGTGCCTTGGCCCTGGACAAATGCACCATTTCAAGTAAAAGCAAGATGAATGCAGGCGTTCAGAGCTGGTTGACCACAGAACCAATCCGTTTTTCTATGGGAATTTGCAAAATGTACTCCTGCCTTCTGGGGTTTTTTTCACATTTATTTGGTATTTCTGTCCATTCTTTAAGTAAAAAAAGTGAAAGGATAGTGTTTAACTTTCAGAGGCATGTGGCAAATTGAAATTCTTTCTGTTCTGATTTTTATAATTGAAAAATGATCATTTTTTTGTGTGGATAAAGGAGTGTTTTCCTGAAGAATTGGAACGTTTCACAGGAAGATCACGGTGCAGTGATGACAGGGCTGTATCTGAAAACAAACAGAGGTTATTGCTTACTTCTCATTTTTTGGAAATGGTGGTTTTGAGGGGCCAGAACCCAGTGAAAAACAATTTCCCAATGAAACATCAGCATTTTCTGAAAGGAAGGAGAGACAATCCCAGAGATGCCAGTGCCATCCTTGGAATGGTCTCCTGCAGCAGGGTTGGGATGGGATCNTCCTCCACTGTGAGCCAACGGGAGAGGAAAGGGCAATTAAGGATTGCTAATCCTTTCCCAGGCTGTTTAATTATCCTGCCTGGAGCCTGGATTCAGATAGGTGGGGTTCCTAAAATAACCATTGCAGTGCTAATTCAGGGCAACAGCTATTATTGTAACCTCCTGAGCACAGAGCTGCTCTGGGCTGTGTGTGCTGCTCGAGAGAGGAGCAGAAGTGAAGTGTCTGGGAAATTATAGAAATTATAGTCGTGTCACCATGAGTGACAGGTTCATTCAAAACATCCTTTAATGACTTTTTTTTCCTTGCAATCTGTAATTTTTTGTTTAATCCGCAGCACTGTGGGTTTTTACGGATATTTTTAAGCTGTTTAAATCATTGATTTAAGTTGTTTAAATCATTGATATGATGTTTGTAATGCTGTTGACGTGGATTGTTTCTCCCTGCTCACTTCTGCTGCATCCTCATGCCACTGCTGCTCTCTCTGCAATGCCAGGACACTGCACAGTGTCAGCCACCCCGCCTCATTTTGGGAAAAAAAGCCAATAATCACCATGAGGAATAGCGTGGCTCTGACTTGATTACTGCTGCAATCAGTGTGAAGTTTTACTTTGACTTCAGTGTCTGTTGGAGCAACTGCTATTTCTTTTTATTTTCTAGAACAGAGAAAAGAGAACAGCTTTTAGCATATGTCTCCTTCTCGTGTGAGCTACCACACAGTTCCAGCTCCAGCACATACACAGAGAAGACATATGGTTAAAAAGAAGTTCTTTTTCTTCGAAGAAATCCAGAAAGAAAATTCTCTTTTTAAAAGGAGAAATTACACTTTTGCCGTGTGTCTCCTGGTACAAACGTTGGGAGTCAGGGACCT
This sequence comes from Pachycephala philippinensis, assembly GCA_013397055.1. Lineage (NCBI taxonomy): Eukaryota > Metazoa > Chordata > Aves > Passeriformes > Pachycephala > Pachycephala philippinensis. The sequence continues at coordinate 125,730 of VWZT01007953.1, read as the reverse complement.
CGTACCAGATGTGTTAAACTCGCTGCTCTTCAAAACAAAAAGCCAAATCAATGCCCACTTTTAGGTGTAATTTTAGCCTGCATCTCTTGAGATTGTGCCAGCGTTGTTGGGAGAGTCTGTGAAGCTCTGAGTGCCCTGGAGCAGGGGATAAATGCTCACACAGGCTCGTTAGGAGGTTGGCTTGGTGTAGGCAAGGAAACACAAGTGTGTTCTTGACCTTCTCTGGGCTTTTTGCTTGCTGTGAGAGGACTGTTACAGAAAAAAAAAAAACCCATGTAAGGTTTGCCAACGTTAAACGAGGTAAAAGGCGTTGGTGTGACGAGCTCAGGGAGAGTGCTGCAGTTTAAATCTGAGCACAGACGTCTCGGGGAGGCGGCAGGTGTTCAGAGAACACTGATACCCCTGGTGCTGTTACTCACAGGAGATGGAACCTGCCCTTGGAAAATTAATTACTGTCGAGCCAGCATAACCCTCTGTTCCTGCATGGGTAGGGCCCCACTGGCAATAATACTGATCATTTTTATATTTCACTTGCAAAGCTAAAAAATGAGTTTAGAGTATCCAGTCTAGCTCCGTGCAAGGGAAATGCAATAGAAAAGTATTATCAGCAAAGCAATCCGTTCAGAAACGTTCGGTGAGATTTTCACTCAATTCGGGTGATGATCAAGCCCCATTTTCTGTATTTGCAGTTCCTTCTCTTCGGTTTAGGTTTCCATTACTGAGTATGTTTTGTTTCTTTCTGCAATGGAGGAAACATGGGGAGTATTTTGCTGGATGCCTGAACACTGACAAATGCAACCATTTCATACACAGTGGGATCCCTGGCAAGGCTTTGATCCCAATATATCAGCAATCAAGGGACAGTGGACCAAATCCATCTCTAACACAAACTTCATTGGATTCCCACCGAGCTGCACGAAGGATGAATTCGATGCAGGGCTCTTGACAAGTCTGAGTTACCTGTGTTTATGGTTGGAAGGGATGAGGCACAGTAATTCTGTGTGCAAATCACAGGCAGTAACTTTGAGAGCCTGACAGTCACTGCAAAATGGTCGCTGTGCTGCAGTCACTCAGCTCAACTGAACACGTTAAAAAACCCTTATTGTGAGATGTGACAAAACGCGCTGGTAAATCCCTCTGACAGAGAGGATGGGTGCTTTGTTTCCCCCAGTTTCCAGTTTTTATTCGGGCTCAGGGCTGCCTGTGAGGAGTTCTCCTTTCCCTCCCTGGCACTGGCACATGACAGGGCGCTCTGGAGTGGTGCTCTGTGCATGCCAGGGGATGGGGGATCACATTCCAGTGGATGGACCTCAGGAAGGAGCAGCTTTACCCGGAGAGTGCCTGGGCACTGCTGTGCCCTCCCTGGTTCCCTCCTGCCACAGGCTCCCCCCAGCAGCTGCAGGGTGGGAGATCTCCTATGGGTGCTAAAAAGCTCTAGCAGAGAAGTTTTCAGCTCTCAGCAGCAGTTTGTGAGAGCTCTGTTCTTTCTCATGCGGAACTGTGCAAAACATGATGAAGTTTTTCTGTAAACAGACTTTGCTAATCTTGCACCCACAAATATAATTAGAATTGTTGTGATACCGANGCAGCGCTGACAGTGACAATCTCCTCCAGCAGAGCCTCCTCCTGCGTTTCAGCAGCCCCAGCACAGCCCTGAGTGTGCTGCTCATGCCTGGAGCCATCTCCTGGGGCTGAGGTGCCCACATTTCCAGGACCCTGCCAGGCTGGGGGAGGAAAGGGAAAGGAAATCCTGCATCAGGCTGAGCGCTTGTGTGCAGGGCTCTCAGCCATCCATCCCAGGAAGAATCTGCTCTGTCCCACTGGCCTTAGGGAGTGTCCAGCTCCCAGCGGCACTGAAGGGCCCCTCTCTCCTTTCTGTATCCATAAAATTGGGCTGCACACCCTCAAGGCATCGGGGTAAGGATGGGCTGATCAAAGCCATGAGGTGCCCCAGGAATGCGTTCTCTGTTCCACGGCTCTGTGTGTGAGCTGCCTTTTGGGCAGAGCAGCAATGGGGACACAGACCCCAAAAGGAGATTCCTGTGTCTCCTTTAGCTGCACTGAGCTCCTGGGGGGAAGATATGACAGAAGAAAAAAGATGTATTTCATTAGCAGTAAAATTTCTCCCCGCCACTGAAATTTTTAAATGCTAAAGCAGCCCCTTTGTCACAGAAAACATTGGTTAATAGGAGCTCTTTTCAGCACTCAGTGCCCCTCCCTGAGCTCACTCAGACTCGGAAAGAGAAATACCTGTAAGACACGTGCAGTTTATATTTTATGTGCTCTTCATTTTTTAAATTTCTCAAGTTTGTGCTTCTTCAGGCTCTACTGCAAAACTTTGAAGGTCATTTTAATTGCAGTGTTTATAAATTGCTTTCTTGGCCACACAGTGCCACTCACAGCAGATTAAACCCGGGACTCGATCTCTGCCTTTGTTTTATGGAAAAGATTGATAAGTGATTTACTCTCAGTAGAATGGTTTACAAGTGAATTCTTAGATAAATGATCAGGAAGAAGTGGGGTTTTTTTTTCATGTGGAATTATTTTCCCCAGAGGAAAATTGGGTTGTTTTTCTCCATACTAACGTGAGGATGCAGGGACCAGATTCTCAGCTGGAGTAAATTAGCAGAGTCAATATTGATTTACACCAGCTGCAAATACTTTTCCCATAATATTTTTCCTTGTACTGTAATTTTCTCTTAATGCAAACCCTAATTTCTTCTCCCTGGACTCAGATTCTGAACTTCCATAATTCCTGCATCTGTTTATTTACTTTCTGGTTTGTATTCTTTTAGCTGGGTTTATTAACATACCACATTTTTCTCCCCTGTTCCACACGATGTGCACTGCATGTTTAAGCTCTCATTTACAGTCCACGTTTGCTTTCTGGGACACTGGTATGTCGAAAATCAATAAAAAGGCAATTTAGGAATTTTCTCTGAAGTCTGGTTAAAGAAACTGCCAATAATTAACAAGGGAGAACAATCCTGCTGCCTGGAAGCCCTCGGATTTCTGACTGATTTCAGTAGGATTTCGAGGTGTCCGTGGACTCCAGACCTTTAATCCATTGTCATAGCTGGGAGCTGGGCCTAGGAGAGAGAATTAAGCTTAGCTCTGTGCAAATCAGCTCAGCTCAGTAAAAGCAAAATGCTCCTGGCCTTTTCTGCACATAGAAAATATGAGTATGATTTTGTGATTTCAGCTCTTAGCAGAAAGAAGTTGTGAAATATCCATTTAAGAGAGATTTTGTTGGTGCTTCCTTGGTAAATCTCCACTTCCAGAGTCCTGAAGGCTGCAGGGCTGGAAGGGAGTCACCCAAAGCCACATCAGACCTTGGCTTTGGGGTGTGCAAATGTCAGGATCTGAGCTGCTCATCCACACCACAGGGGATGGGAAGGGTTAAACCAGGGGACTGTTGGACATGGAAATTCCATCTGAGCTTTGAACTGGACTGGGAATGTGCACAGCTCTACAGTGTTTTGGGGGGATTCTTCTTCCCCCAAAAGCTGAAAATAAGGTGTTAAATAAACGTGTGCTTCAATAGAAAACTGGCATTGTGTGGTGAACAAAACCATAGCTGCAGTTCTTCTATCCCACGCACTAATCAGTGCACAGATAAATGCATTTTAATAATTTATTATCATTTATCTTCAGTGCAGCTCTATTATGCTTTTCACTCTTGCTGTAAATATGTAAAATGCTGTTAATCAACCTTTGTTAGTGAATATTTGATTAATAGGTAGCAGATGTACTTGCCCCTGTGTATGCTGCGTTAAATGCACTGTACCAACACATAATTCATTATTTTAATAACACACTGGGCTAATAAATCAAAGGAACACTTGAGAATGCAACAGCCAGAATTGCTGAAGGAATAGCTGTGCATTGTTTTAAAAGTGATACATTTGGGCTTTGTTTTAAGAGTGGTGTGGACTTGATAATCAGCTACTGATGAGCTCTAATGTGCCATTCCTGTGGGAGTGACTGAGGATTAGCAAACAGCTCCTCATTTCCCCCAGCCCAGAGAGCAAAAACCAATCCCTGAGCCAAAGACCTTCCAAATCCAGAGGCGGGATGGATAAAGGGTGAGGAGGAGCAGCAGCAGGTGCTGATGAGCACACAGTGCCACGTCTGCAAATGTTCTTTTCACTCTGGGGTGGGGGCACTGTGCAGCTTCAGCCTTTGGGCTCGAGGTGAGAAGGTGAGAAGAGAAAAGAGAAGAGAAGAGAAGAGAAGAGAAGAGAAGAGAAGAGAAGAGAAGAGAAGAGAAGAGAAGAGAAGAGAAGAGAAGAGAAGAGAAGAGAAGAGAAGAGAAGGCTGCAGGAAGGAGCAAGGGGGAGAGGATATTGAGTGGGAAGTGGTGCAGGGAGCAGGCAGTGACCCCGTCAGTGCTGAGCTGCTGCACACTGCAATGTGAAAGTGCTGCTCAGCTGGAGCATCCCGGTGTTTTGGGTAATGGCCAATCACCAGCCAAAGTTTTATGCTCAGAATCTGCCCTTTTGGTGACAGATAGATGTCACCTGGGCCCTGACATCAGTGCTGAGGATTCTCCAAGCTCAGTGGATCCATGTGGGAGCAAAGATTGGGACTCAGGGTTGGTTCCAGTTACAGAGCCAAAGCACACAAATATGAGGTAATGGCACAAATTCTAGGACTAAGCCCAGAACTGGGCTTTAATTCCGTGAGTCCCACGTGAGCATTCCTTCCTTCCTCAAGCCTGCCCATTTCTAAGGGGAAATACTTCTTTTTTATGATAAAATGAGAGCTGTGGGTGTGTTCACTGACAGGACGTACAGTACAGTGCCCACAGCCGTGTGTGTGATTTCCTCTGCTCCGATACATTTCACAGGCTGCTTATTTTGGGTGACCTTGGCAAAGTGTTTGATTCAATAAGGGATTATCAGCTTTGATAGGGCCTGTATTTAATTCTGTAGCTCGGTTGAAAGCTACACTGCTCTGCATTGATTTCCATGTGCAATTAATATGTTTTGTCAGCGACAAATGCGTGCAGAGATAATACACTCGGCTCATTTTAATCTCTCCTGTGTACATTTTAAATCAAAATAGCACCTGGTGGCCGAGCCCTCCTGAGAAGTGGTGGATTTAATGTGGAGAAGTAGCATTAAGAACTGCTTGCATGATACAATCATAATTTTCAGGAGCGAAATAACAAATAATTCCCTGGAAATCTGAGTGACTCAAAAGCTTGGACACCTTCAAATCAGCACCACGGTTAAATGGCTTCCTACTGCTGGGTCTTACTCATCCTCATAATGCAACTGAATGGCAAATGAGATGAAAAAGACAAGAAACAATCCCCTGAAATGTTGTAATGTCTTGCAGGACAGACAGATAACAGCATTTAATGGTTGTATTGATATCCTGGATGGAGCTGGCTCTGCACTGGGATTGGAGCTCCTTGAGGATGTGCCATCTCTTACTCTGGGTTTGTTCCAAATGGAGCAAAAAAACCCTAAAACAAGCTGGAATTTCTTTGAAGTCTCAGAGATCTTATAATTAACTTTGCTGAAACATTTAATTTTGGTCTTCCTGACATATTCCAGCTGTATCTTTTTGACAGGTGTCATTCAGCATATAATCTAAAAATCAGAGCTACCTAAAACATTTAGTTCGTGCTTCAAGACAAACAAATGTTTCAACCTCATTCAACGGATTTTTATCTACAGCCTTGGAGAGATCAATATCTGTTTGTGAAGAGCTTCAATTCTGTCAAATCTGTGTTTTCAGACATTTAGAAGTGCAGTCAGCCCTGTGAAGCTGCAAACTTTTTCATCTGCCCAATGTAGAAATGGACCTTGACTGATAAGAGTGGTTCAGGACTGCTCCTGTCAAACTTCACAGAACTGAGACCACTGGAATGTAGATCAAAATCCTCTCCCTTTGTTTATTTCAAAACCAGCCAAATAAAAACGTACCTTTGTAGGATTGCCTTTGATATTGGATAGAGCTCCCTTTAGAGCTGCAGTTCACAGGAACCTTTAATTTCTGATAGGAAAAATAAAGCTAGTGGTGAAACCTAGACCACAGATAAATAATAATAATAATAACAACTAAAAAACCAACCCTCTGCCTTTTAAAAAGCTGTTTATATTCTTCCAGAGCTGTTGTTAGTACAACTGCATGTGGCAGCTCTGAAACAGGAACTGGTGATGTCTTCAGTGTTCAGCCGTGTCACTGCAGATGTTTTTTCCCAGTTTGCTGGCAGATTTCAGAAAAAAAGGGAGAAAAATGGTGAGGCTCATCTCACATACCTTTGGACATATGAAAAATAGATTTCTGGTCTAAATAAACTAGACTCCCTCTACACTCAGTAAATAGAAAGGGACTTTCAGGGGATGATTTATTCTACTTATTTCAAGAGGTATCATCTGTCTTGTGGAGGTAGCCTGGGCAGCTCACACAAACACCCGGAGTTCAGAGAGTGATGTGGGGATCAAAGGGATGTGCACAGTTAAAACAAGGTGTCCAGGGCTGTAATTTAGGGATAATGCCATAAATCCCATAATGGAGTGGTTTAATTTGACTCCTTGGTTGAATTTTGAATTTTGCTTTCCCTACTTTACCAGCCCTGGAGAACAGGACTGTTGTAACAGCATGGGGTGAAAAGTTGGATTTGATGATCTTAAAGGTGCTTCCCAACCTTAACAATTCCATGATTCCATCATTATCCCCCCAGAGCACACCTACAGCAACCGATCACAGTCACCACTTCTCTGGGAATGTCCTGTGCTGCCACCCTGGGAGCAGGGGGGCTCAGTTATTGGGGTATTTCCCCCACAGATCAGAGTCTGTGTGAGCTCAGTTATTGGGGTATTTCCCCACAGATCAGGGGCTGTGTGAGCTCAGTTATTGGGGTATTTCCCCCACAGATCAGGGGCTGTGTGAGCTCAGTTATTGGGGTTTTTACACCACAGATCAGGGTCTGTGTGAGCTCAGTTATTGGGGTATTTCCCCACAGATCAGGGGCTGTGTGAGCTCAGTTATTGGGGTTTTTACACCACAGATCAGGGGCTGTGTGAGCTCAGTTATTGGGGTTTTTACACCCCAGATCAGGGTCTGTGTGCTGTAACCCCGGGAGCAGAGGGGCTCCGTTATTGGGGTATTTCCCCCCCAGATCAGGGTCTGTGTGCCCCCTCCGCTCCCCCAGAGCCTCTCTGAGTGAAGGAGGAGCTGTGCTGTGCCAGGCAGCCCCATCCATTGTGCATTCTGAGCCGTGTTTACCCTGCTCTTTGCATCCTTCTTCGTTAGCAGCTCTGGCACTGACAGGTAATTTGCCTGCCTCCAGCTGCCTGCATTAGCAGAGCCTTTAGGCTGAGCTGGGGGAAGGAAATGGATGTTGTGCCATTTAATGGAGTACCTGAGCTGTTCCCAGCCTTCCCACATCCCCAGTGCTGGGCTGGGCAGTGCTGGCACCAGTCTGGGTGCTCCCCTGGCACGGATGTGTGTCCTGAGCCAGCGTGTGCTGCTCTCTATCCAGCACTGCTTCTCCTCCAGATGTTGCTGTGATCGTGCCCTCCCATCCTTGCCTCTGTCCCTCTCTCCTACACGAACAGATTGCAGGGAATTTTTTGCTTTTTTTTCCCCTCCAGAGAGCTAAATCCCAAGCCAGCCCTCTCGATTTTCTTTACTCACTCCTGAGCAGCAATTCACTCAGGCATATGGCTCTCTCCTTCCTCAGTGCTTGGACAGATGTTTTCCCTTGACTAAGTACCTTCTTAATCCATGAGAGAAATGAGAAAACTTGCATGATTTGTTAAGAAAAAAGAACAAAACCATTTCTTTTTCCTGATGCAAACCGCTTTCACAGTGGCACGTTTCCTTTATGCTGTGATTTTCGTATCAAAACCAGTTCATACAACGAGACCAGAAGGTTCATTCTGGTGACAGCTGAACCCCAGCGTGGTGGGTGCTCTGCAAGAACAAAACAAGAAAGATTTAAAGATTTCCCTCTGCCTGGAACAGCTTCTGCACATGAAACAAGCAGAGGAGAGCATTCAGGGTGGAGATGAGACTTCTGTGCTCCACATTTTAAGCAGTGGCCAAAGCACCCCCTAATTATAATTATTGGTTTGAGAGATAAGGAGTTATTAGTAATAAATGTCTGATTAACGGCAGGCAGAAAATGCTGAAGGTGTATTTATACAATCAGGCTGAAACCTTTGAAATTATTTCTGGGCCATTTTAAGGTCAGCATTAGCAGTAGTTTTTGAAGAATTCATTTTCTGGTCTATTCATCTGCTATCAGAGAAAGAGGAATCTTGATATATTCCCTGCTTGTGTGAAAATACATTTTCTTACAGTGATGTGACTTTTATTTGCTCCTCATTTCCTCATGTTTCCCAGACTGGAGGCAGGATGAGAAGGTGAATATTTGAGCATGCAGGCAAACATGGGAAGGTTTCCCAAGGCAGCAGAAGCTGAGTGTCTGTGCACATGTGCAGGGCTCCCCACTCCTGTTGTCTGTCTCTGCTACAGACATCAATGAACGAAAGATGCTGTCTCCAAACCCTTCCTTCTTTCACTTCTTGCTATAATTTTCTTAAATTAATGATTACAATAAGGATTCCAATACGATCCCCTTGTCTTTCTCACTGTAAGCATCCCCCACACGCTCACACCTCCCACAGCTGAGGAGCAGGGATGAGCACAGCCCCACTGAAAGCAGAATCAAAGAGATTTATTCAAGGGCTGCACAGATTCTGATGCAAGGAACTCTTCTTGTTGGCTAACATTCAAGGTGATCTTCCCCGAGCCTCGTTAAGCTGTCTTTGGTAGTTAGGCTAAAAACAGGAGGCTGGTGGCTTCCTGAGCGATCTGAAAGGAGAAAGGATGAGATTCATCTCTGCTCTCAGCTCCTTTCTGGCTGAGTGAATGCCCTGATGGATATTGAGAGTGACTGAGTGCAGAGTGAGGAGGGCTGGCTCCAGTGGAGCCTGCACGAGAGATGCAAGCTCTGCTGAATGAGCTCTTCAAGGTGTTGGAAACCCTTCTGCATTAATGGGCTGATTTTGCAGCGTGAACCTGAGGAGACCCAAAGCACTCTCAGTGTGCTCGAGGCACAGGGAAAGGGATGGGAAGAGAAACATTTCCTGGGTACTGGAATCAGCGGGGCTGCTGCTGTGACCTTCAGACCTGGCTTGGAATGAGAGCTTCAGATGAGAATGAGACCTTATTTCATGGGTGGGCAGGAGGAAAAGCTTGTGCAGGGAGGGCTTAGGTGGTCTGTGGCATTCAGAGCACTTGGGCTGGCTGAAGGATGAACCCTCAGAACTGTAATTAATTTTTTATCTTTGCTTCTGAAAAGCATCCAGAGGAGGCAGAATCATGAAGGGTAATGTTGGCCAGCATTGCTAAATCTCGAGTATTGCCAGATTCTCCTCACCTCTCTGAACAAGTGAGACAGTGGAGCTGAAGGAAAAGCATGGCCCAGGATTTTAGAAGCCTCTTTCTCTTGAGGCATTACAGGCAGTGTCTGTTTCAGATGGGAAATTCCAAGAAGGTACATGCCATGGGCATGGAAAACACATAATTTGCATCCATTCTTGGATTCCTGGAATGCATATTTTGTGTTTTCCATGTCCATGGCACCCACTGACAGCAGCAGGAACTGTAAATATTAATTACATTTCTGGTGCAGGTTCCCATCCTGGGTAACCCCACTGAAATCAGCTGAACGTGGGATACAAGATGGGTTCAGAAGCACAGAAATTCTTCTCAAAAGAATTATTCTTATCCTCCAAAAACTCTTTATTTTGGCGGGAACTGGTCCGTTCAGCTGCAGCGACACTCCTCAAACCCCATCACTGTGACACAATATTGCTCTTTGATTAAGCCCTAATACCAGCAGATTGTTTTAAGCCTCCTGCTGTGAATTCTTGCAGAAGAAACGCTGCAGCAGCGATGTCTGGGTGAGGAGGGCACTGGGGTGTTGCCCTGAGTTTTGCAGTTCCTCGATGTTTTCATTTTCTGTAAGAGTTTCTCACCACTTTCTGTAAACACAGCCATGCTTTGCTAACCGTGCTTTATTGTTTGCATTCCATTTCTCCTGGGCGGAGACGTTTGATGGATTTTCCTTTGACCAGTGTGATGGAGGGGTGGTAATTTCCCCCTCCAATCCACGGTGGTTTCTAAAAACATATATAATAAAACTCGGGGTCATCAGACCCCCTCTCTTTGCTGCTTCTCTCTTGACAAAGGTCTGCGTGTTCTTTTCGTGTCCAAGTGTGACACTGGGGGATGCTCTCCTGCACAGCTTTATCTCTGCTCCGGAGGCTCTGGCTGATGGAAAAGCAGGGAATAAATAAAAATACCATAAATAAAATACCCCCCACGCCCCAGTGCTGAGTGCTGGGGAGGGAATTTTGAGTGATCAGGAGGGGCTGAGTGGTGCTTCGTGGCCTGAGCGACTGCAGCCACCCCCTAATGAATCCTGACAGCGCCAGTGCCTCGTAATTATGGACTGCCAGAGGCGCTTTTTAGGCTATCAGTACTTTTGGGATAGTTTGCATCTAAATTAAAATGGAACTTCAAAGCGGTTTGATGGAGATGCGTTTCCAAGGAGCTGCAGGAATGTGAAAGACACTCCCTGATTAGCATGATGCACTGTACCAGCTGGGTGCTACTGTAAAAAAGTGAAATAAAGAGTAGAACCCTGTGCTGATAATCACAAAGTGTATCTTGAATCCTATTAATTTTGCTTTTGAATTATTTATGGGGGTTTTGTTCCAGTCGTGCGTCTCCTTTCAAATGTTTATTTAGTTTCTCCGTAAAGAAAAAAATCCCACAAAACGGGGAGGAAGAGAGAGAGAAATCTGGAAAATCTCCAAGGGTTAGCTCACCAGCAATCTGTTTAGGTGTCCTCTCCACAACTGAGCCCCGCTCTGCTAAATATTTATGGCAGTGTTTAACAAATAAATGTCACCCACCTCCCCATTTACAGTAAAGCAGAAAATAGAGCTGCTCTGAGGGGGGATTACCTCGTTTCCACCGTGACGGGAACAGAAATTCCATGAATATACCTTAATTCCTGGGAAGAACAGCTAAAGCACAGAACTGCCAGTGCAAACATCTGTCTGTCCACGTTACAGATGTTCTGCCCGAAGGCTTTTTTCTGATCCCATCTCTAGACAACAGCAGCAGGGAGGGTTCCCAGCTTCACAGGGTTTTCTCTGTGCTGAGGTATTGTTTCAATTTTTGTTTAATGGGCAGCAGAGGCAGCTCCTCAGGAGGGAATCCTGGCTTTGGGGCTCACCCACAGCTCTGGGCAGTGGGGCCAGCCAGCAGCATCTCAGCCCGGCAGGAGGGGCAGTGGGGCCAGGCTCTGGGCAGTTCAGGTGTCCAAACCCAGCTCAGATGGAGTTTGCATTTTCCCAACACCCCTGTGTTTGTGTGCCTGTTCCCCACCAGCTCCTGGGCTTTGATGGGAAGGGTTCTGTAATGAAGATTATTTTTGGCTTAATTGTTTTTGTTGTGTTTGTGTGCCTGTCTCCCACCAGCTCCTGGGCTTTGATGGGAAGGATTTTGTGGCAAGGATTCTGTAAGGAAGATCCTTTCTTGGGTTCATTGTTTTTGTTCTGTTTGTGTGCCTGTTCCCCACCAGCTCCTGTGTTTTAATGGGAAGGATTCTGTAACAAAGATCCTTTTTGGCTTAATTGTTTTTATTGTGTTTGTGTGCCTGTCTCCCACCAGCTCCTGGGCTTTGATGGGAAGGATTCTGTAATGAAGATCCTTTCTTGGGTTGTTTTTGTTGTGCTTCACCCCTTTTGCTGGATCCACCCAGCTCAGAATCCTTTTGGGGATTTAATTCAGCCTGTCAGACCAGCCCTGTGTGTCCAGCAGCACCCACCTCTGCATTCCCCACGAGAGAGCATTTAAACCACTGAGATCCATAGATTATACTCCTCCAATGCATTTATTCCTGGCTGAAAACAGTGACTAGATGGAGCACTTCTAGGGGGATTTATAGGACTTTAAATTTTTATTGAGTTTGATGGCTGTAGGAGAAAGAAATACCAGTTGCATAATTCAGAGATGTGCAGCTTGGCTCCTGTATTTCCAATACTGTCGATGGGTATCTGTGAGGCCTGTCAAGATTTTTCTCAGGATGCTGAATCCATGTGAATGCCTCCACAGTTATCTGCCTGCCTGTATTGTGCCAATCTGTCCAAGCGTGGTGCCTGCAGAATCTCTGTAAACAGCTTGTGCTGAGGAATTTGAAGCTTCCTTACCATTAGATCAGTTTTTAACAGAGAACTTTTAGCAAAAGTACCTAAACTTTTCTGTTCTGATGGACTGATTCCCACCCTGACAATTTGTGTGTTAGGAATACCTCTTCAAAAAAGGCAAGGTTTCCTTCGTAGTTTCATTATTTTTACTTTCTTGCTGTTGCTGACTTCGGATGTTTGTGTTTATTCATGATAATTTATTCATTACTCCATTTGCAGATGGGGCATCTAGTTAATAGCATATAGGAGCTCCTTCCAGAAATTCAAACCTGTTAAATGAAAGTCCCCTTCAGGACTGCTCCATCCCTGTTTTGTAGGGCAGAGCCTTCATTCTCCCTGAATTGCTCTGCAGAGCTTCTCAGGGAAAAAGAGATGGCCAGGAAGCAATGTATCTTCCATGGAATGTTTTCTGAGAAAATATTTACTGTTTTACAGGAAAATGTTGACAATTCACTGGGTATCTTTTACAAGAAAACGTTGAAAATTCAGCAGGTCTCTTTCAAAAATGGGGATTTTCATTTCCATCGAGGCCAAATGGCTGTGCAGAAGTACCCAAGCAACACAGGCCTGACTTGTCCAGATGTGCACAGCTGGCCAGGCACTGCATGTGCACAGCTGAGCTCTTTTAAACCCCTGGGAGCAAACTCTGGGCTCCACCAGCTGCAGACCTTGCAATATTCACCTTTATTCGGGGTGGATGGTGAGGAGCTCAACACCACAAACTCGGATTTCAGCTTTAATTGCAGGTTGGGATGTTGGGCATTTCAGCTTGGAAAGGTTAAAGGTCTGTGCTTGGCTTCCCTGGTGCTGCCTGGATCCCTGGAAAAGGGGCTCTGGAGGGGCCCTGCTCTCACACACACTGGGAGTGGCACTGCCCACAGGTCGTTCAAAAACCAGCCTCTGGCCACCTCCTTGGAGCCCTCGTGGGAGCTGCTTCCTGGCACACACCTCCCAGGCACACAGAAGTTCTTTCTTGCCCGCTTCTGCTCATTGTTTCTCTCAGCTGACACAGATTCTGTGACCCAGTAGCACAGCAGGGTTTTATTTTTCATAATTCAACAGTGTTTCTTACCGGTAGAATTACCACCACAAATCACTGCTGGGGAAGATCTTTTCACCAAGAACTGACAAGTTATTAAAGAAAAACGCTTGAAGACATTTAAACAGAAAGCTGGCATTCCCTTTTACCCCTTGACAGCACATCAGCTGCTGCCAGAGACAGGGCAAGGCAAATTTTTCTGGAGCCTCTCTGCTTCACTGCAGTCGCTCTCCCTCCTCCACCTCCTTCTCCCTCTTTCTCACTTACCACATGGAAATTCAGAACATTTCCCAAAAATAGAGTTCAGATCTGAAGCCTGGGGATGTCTGTGCTGGGAGCTTGTAATTTTTGACACCCTTTTGGGGGTTTCAGAGGGCGCTGCCAGCTGCTGGCCTGAGGGATCTGAGCATGGGATCTGAGCAGCACCATCCCATGGAGCCTCCTGGCTGCCGAAATCCATCCCAGTTCAGGGCCCTACAGAGCTCTGAAATGGGGATTTAACAGAGTCTGTCCATCTGGGACTGGATCTTGTACCTTCTTCCCACTTTGTCCTGATTTACCTGAGCTGCTCCCTACCAGGACAGCTTTGAAAATAAGCCCTGGCTGAGTGGAAGACAGAAATGGTGTAGAAATTCTCATGTGCCAGGATTGTTTTAACTGTGGCACGTCCCCTTGTCATATCTGTTTTTCCCTCTTTCCCTTCTGGTGGCCAGTTCAAGGGGAAGCCAACACAAAAAGCTGTGATGGGAAAGATGTGTCCCTGTCCAGTGGGGACACGTGGGATGTGCTCAGATCCTTTCCTTTTGGAACTCTCCCTGAGTAAAACATCCCTCAATTAAAGCTTTTATCCAATAGCAGCTTTAAAGAATTATTGGGGACCCTGATTAACTCTGTATATGCACAAGTTCTGTGTGCTTTTGATTTCTGTAGCAATTGATTCATTTGTACAGCACCTTCTTCAAGCAGAGGTCTGTATGTGCACAGAAAATGATATTGTAAACATTTAAATGATATTGCAAACATTTAAGTGATATTATAAACGTTTCAGTTATATTATAAACATTTAAATGGTATTACAAACACGCTTGCTCTTTAAAGGAAGCACAGGGAAATCTTTGCTACCTCGAAGGATGAATCAAACTCCCTATTGTTAATTAACCACTCGTAACAGGATTTCTTGCCTTTTAGGGGAACGTTTCTTCTAATTGAACATGGATAAGTGACTTTCAGACAGCCAACATAGGCTGAAATATATCCCAGTAGTGTAACTCTGTTCCTGTTGGCATCATCTGAGATGGAGTCCTCGGGAACATATGGAGTGCACTGAGTGAGAATGGATTCAGTGCTGCTCCTCGTGTCTGCTGGCTGGGAAGGAATTGTGGCAGAGAGAGAAGAAATCACCAACTTGTACTGGCATGTTCTTCTGCCTGCTTGGGTTTATAAATGTAGGCATCTGTGGCCAGCAAAGGCTTGGCAGTGAGTGAATGCTGACTTCAGGCAGCTATTCCTGAATGAGCTGTGCTGGTGACAACATCCTCTCGTGTCATTTGGCCACCAAGAGTTGCTGCGAATCCATTCCAAAACAATGGAATCGCTGCAGTTCCCAGAAGTTTGCTGGCCTGCCGTGGCACAGGATGAAACAATTTAAGATGGTTTGGTGATTATTGTAACAAACTCAGTTTTAAACGCTCTCAGCTGAGTTTCTGCTTGGCCACAGAGGTTGGCTGAGCGAGGATAAACCTTTCAGTGCCCTGTGCCAGGCAGAGCTGTGGGGATGCTCTGGGAGGGGTGCAGGAGGCACAGGGACACCGGGGCTGTGGGTGAGGGATAAAACAGCTCCACAGTCCCAGCTTGGAGCTGGAACATCCTCCTCCAGGTGGAACCTCTCAGTCAGAGGAGAACATTTACCCACCCCATGGGAAAAGTGCTGCCTGGGGGTGAAAGCCAGGTGAGCTTCCAAAGGAAATGCAGGAAAGAGTTTTCCTGCGTGATGGCAGCTTCACACCACAGTCACAAACCAAAACAAGTGCTTTTTGGGTGGGTTGGCATTGCCCAGCTGCCAGACACCCACCCAGCCATTCTCTCACCTCCCATCCTCTACAGGACGGGAGAAAAGGGAAAAATCATGGGGTTCAGTATATGGGCAGAGAAATGACTTAAAAATCACGAGGACAGGGGGCTGTGGTCAGTCCCTGCCAGCCCCTCACAGCATGGCACAGGGGACTCTGCCTGTCACCTGCAGCTCCTCCTCCCCCAGCTCCCATCTGGGTGGTCTCAGGGATGTTTCCCACAGGTTTTTCCTCATCCCTGCAGGTTTTGCCTGTTATGAAATGTCCTTTTCAGGCGTGGCAGCCGCAGCCTGGCTGTGCTGGATCCAGCCTGGAGCAGCTCCAGTGCGGAGAGGACACGCTCAGGGCAGCCCTGGGGATGAGGAGCTCAGAGTGGGCTGTGCAAATATCCGGGGTGAGAGATGGGTTCCCGTGGGACCAGCAGGAATCTCAGGTTCAGTCCATCCCATAATTCACCATTAGACACTTCCCCACTTCAACACCCCTTGGATCTGAAATGCAGCAGAAAGAAATGAGCAGCAGGAAGGGGGAGCAGAGCCTTCCCTTTGAGCATGGAAATTATTCTTCAAATGCCTTTGTTGACAGCTGGCGTGGCACAAAATAAACACAGGTCTATTTGCAAGTAAGCAGGAATTAGCATAAACAGCAGCTGCTGTATTACCAGGAAACATGTAGCAATAAAAGATCTTTTTCTGCCTTCAGAAACAAAGGTAGGTAAAAAGGCTGCATGAAACAGGGAGTTAGCTAACCACCTGTTAAGGTTCTGAGCACCGACAACATGAAAACACTATTTGTTGATGACTTAAGTCCTTTTTTGAATAAGGTTTTCTGGTTGAAACTGGACCTTTCCTTCTGACTCTTCATAAAACCCAGTGCAGCATCAAAAATACCCTCTTAGCTCTTCCCTCTCCCAGATCAGGGGATTTCCTCCACTTCCCTTTTCAGTTGCCTTCTTGCTGCCTCAGGTAACAATTTCAGTTTTTTCTGAGGTTGTTGGGATGTGATTTCCAGCTCCCTCTCCTCCAGCTGCACAGAACAGAAAGGCAAGTCAAACCACCAGGACATATAACTGTATTTACGACCAGATCACATTCTGCAGGAGAAGTTTATGGTCTTTTGTCTCTGTTTCCTTCCCTGCTAAAAGCCAGTTAGGAGCCTGCTCAACAGCATTGTCATATTTTAATAAAAACTAATGGCCCAACACAGTGCAATGCAGAACACGAGAAGAAGCAATTTTAAGTGCATAATTTTAGATTGATGATGCTTGGATTTATGGCTTAATCTGCTTCCCATGGAAGGTGCCTTACCTGTCCAATGGACCTGCCAGTGCTCCTGGCCCTCTGCAGGTGCTGGGTTGGCTTTGGGCTCCAGCCTCGGGGAGCACAGCTGCTTGGCACTGCTTTGGAACTGCAGCTCTTTGTCCCCGGCGTTTTCTGCAAACAGGATACTTTTGGTAAATAAAAACACAAAACAGCCCTTTTTAGAGTTTACATCGAGCTTTGTAGCTACAAAAAGTCACTTTGGCTCAATGCACAGCGACTCCAAATCAGTGTTTCCACAGCAAGTTTTGGTTCAGAATGGTTCAGAGTCAGATCCTGATACTTTCCTTTCCAGATTATTCACTTTGTTTCCTGAGTCAGTAAAATTACTTGAGTAAAATATTACTGCCATTCCATCAGATTCTGAATGAATCCTCAGGGGGAGGATGAGAGGAATGTGGTGTGTTATGGCCATGGAAAAAGTCAGTGTCAACAGCAGGAGGAGAGTTCAGGAGTTTCTTGTTTGAGGTCCCATCTTCTTTTCATTCGTTCCTTTCTCACTATTCATGAGTTTAAAAATGGGTTTTATTTTGGGTTCTTTTTGTGTCAATAGACACTTGCTTGAGCTGATGAAAGATTTTTGACAGTATTTTGTATGGGAAGACTTATGTGGCCCGTGTGGAATGTTTGTGAAACAACACATTTTTCATTTGATCGCAGTTTCGTGGTATTTCTTCTGTTTCCACTGTCAGCTTCTGTTTTCAAGGTAACCATATTTCAAACGTGTGGTATCATTTTGGTGGGTGAAATACTTTGGAAGCTTTTGAAGTAAAAAACACACATAAATTTTCCACAGCAGGTTTCTGTAACAAGCAGAGAGAAGCACATCTCACAATTTGCATACAGATTGGGCCAAGTTTTCTTCAATACCCGTTATTAAAAACACATTTCTGTTTGGCTGTGGGCTTTTTTGAAGGCGTTAAAAATCCAGTTATTTACATTATTGATGGGGACATCAGCATCCCAACCACGCAGAGCACAGTAATTTTATTGTGATACCATTCACAAAGGGGTTTTGTTTTTATCTGGAGTCTTACTTTTGATTTTTTATTTTCTTTCTGAGAGCATTTCATCCACTATATCTGTCTGCTGGTTATCTTTGTATCTGCAAGTGCCTGGCCATGTGAGCTTGTTTATATGCAGAAAGACACACAGAATCCTTATTTTCTGGCTACAGAATAAACAAAAATGTGTGAAGTCTTTGCACTCCCAAAGCAGGCCTCGTTGTGGTCAAATGCTATTTTATTTTAGGGGAGATCATTTTAATCTCTCTCTCTTTACTCTGATTCAGATTCTGATTCTTTCACCTCCTCCAAGCAGCCCCTCAGCCCCAGGAGCTCTGTGTGATCTCCATGGAGCTGCTCTGGCTATAAAATAGTTTGCACAGGAGCAAGAGCATCTTTGGTCTCCTTGAGTTGACAGTAACAGCAGCAGTGAACAAGATCTGATCGAATCTCGAGTCAGAATGGGGAACATTTGCATTTTCTGTATCTGTTTTATATCAGATATCAATCTGATACCAGATTTAAGTTCAGACTGAAAATAGAAGAGTTAAGATCCTGCCAGATTAAGGCTTTCTCACTCTACAGAAGAGAGAAAATGTTCTAGGTAGGAAAATATGTCAAGGTGTGGGAAGGGTAGTGAGAAAACGAGATAAAACCTGAATTCGCTGAAGATACTGAAATTTTTCTTTTGATTTTAGTAAGTTCAGCGTGTTACACTTGAATTTAATCCTTTAGTGGACTCCCTGAAAGTCCTGCTGTGATTCAGCAGGGACAGTGCCAGCATCTGTTTCCTCCTCTGTGATGTGCCTAATCCTTCCTTCCCACACCAGACTGGTGGGAGAATTATCCCTTTGGTGATTTTTTGGGGTCACTGCCACACAAGCAGCTCTGTCACAATGTGAACACCAACATCATCTGTGTCTGGACATTGGTTTTCTCTCCAGAGTTCACTTCTGCTGTCTGAGTTGCAGTTTTTGGGGGTTGTTCTGATGTCTTTTCTTTGGCCTCTCTTTTTTTGTTGGTGTGTGTTTGTTTGTTTTCCCATCTTCCCCCCATTTATTCCTTACTGCCACTGGAAATAAGGGGAATCTCTCCTCTTACTGCGCCTTAAGGAGCTTCATTCAGTTGTTGTGACAGCAAAACTCCACAGCAAAACCCCAAACAGAGCCCTGGTGCCCTGAGCCTTGGTGCATTACCCAGACCGCTGCCTCCCCTTCCCACAGCAGCCCCAAAGCTGTGCTCTGACATTTCCTGGCTGTTCCCTGGGCTGCTCACCCGAGCCCATCCTGCTGGGATCTCCCTGTGCCATCCCTCCCTTCCCTCAGGAGCCCAGCGAGGGCAGGGACTGGCACAGAGCCATTGCTTTGCCCACATTTTGGCTTTTCTGGATCTTTTGTGCTTTCCCTTCCACTCTGCCAATCATTCAGCCAAGGTTTTTATTCTGGTCTCCCTTCAGTGAATAACTTCACTATCTGATGGGGTCCTGGTAATTCACTGGGTTTTTTATGTTAATGAAAACCCCCAATGCTCTTGCTGTGAGGCCTCCCAGAGCTGGGAGCGTGCCAGCCCCTTCTCATCCTTGTTCTCTGAAACCACATCCCACAGGGGTCCTGCCATCCCTTAGTGTCCCCCTCTGTGTCACAGGCAGCCTTGAAAGGAGGCCACTTGCAAAGGGAGAGCAGCAGCAGCGGTGGTGAATTCCTGGCACACTGCTGTACCCTGAAGGAAATATTAAACAATGAGCACTTCTCAAACAAAGAGCTCTGCTGACCTCACCACAGGCACCGGCTCTGCTGATATATTATTAATTTTAGGCACTGTCTGACTGAAATACCACTTATCTGCTCTTCATATGTGGTCATCAGGAAGATATTGCCTCTTGCAGGAGTGCTGCCTTCCTCATCCGAGTGTTCAAGGAGCACAAATTTGAGTTCCCTGAGTGACAGGAGCCCAGCATTGAGCAAAGGGAACAAACCCTGTCCTGCAAGCCCACAGCAACAAATAGTGAGGAGAACAAACAATGAGGAGAACAAACAATGAGGAGAACAAACGTTATCCAAAATTAAAAATTATTGAATATCAAGAGTCACATTTCTGGTAGACAAATATCCATATTTCCTTTTTCACACCAAGCACATAGATCATGTCCTGATTCTTTAACTTCTCTCAGACTCTACACAGAACTGCTGTGTCTGTTTGGACTCTTATAGATAATTACTGCCCAAAGGCAGTGACCATTCATCATTTGTCTCTGGGGATGGTGGCAGGCACTCGGAGTGTGAGGAATGTTGTGGTTGGTTGCTGTAAGGTGCTGCATAGGATTACACACTGGGATTTAAAGCATTTCCCTGTGCCCAATGCCCTGGACACTGCTGCTCCACTGCAGGCATCAAACTCTGCCTCTGAATTCCACATTCACAGGGTGGTAATGACCTTCATGGTATCATGGGATAGCAGAAACTTCGAGGAGGAAAATCAAACCTCGCTGCTCTTGTTGGGAAAACTTCCTTTCCTTTAATGTTGGAGAGCCCGGGCCTCTCCCACTAATCAGCTTTTAATGACTGTTCCCAGTGATACCACAGCAGCTGATCCTTCCCATGCAGCCTTTGTTTCCTGGAATAAAATCAATTCAGCTCCTTGTTTCTCTGACCCCAGCTTATGCTAAGGCTTAGCACAACAACTGGAGCACGTTTTGGTCTCCTTTCTTTTATAATTTGGGTTCTCCAGGCACTGCAGCGAGCCAGGTGTCAGTGCAGGGATCCATTTCAGTGCAACACGACGCCTGTGTATTTAAAGGCTGCAGTGATCTAATTATTACACTTACACGCTTCATTTTTGCAAAATGATTTAATGAGCCTCTGACACCTTTCAGCAGCCTTCTTGAATTTTTTTTTTTTTTTTGGTGAATATTCCAATGGACAAAGTGATAAATTTATGGCAGGCAATTTTGAAGATTTTCACAGACTTAAAATACCGAGCTGTTGGAAAGATGCTTCTAGAACACAACACTAAACTTCTGTTGCTCGTTGAAATATTTTGTCTCCAAATTAACTTCAAGAAAGTTGAGTGTTTCAAATGAAAGTTTTTAGAAGATGAGCTTTTGTAGAAAGTTTTTTGGTTTTTTTTCTGTCAAAACTGCTTCAACTTATTTTGGGCCAGCTTTAGAGAAAACGTTCTTCAGTTGCCATAGTTAATGGCACGATCACTTCAGTGCTGGGGAGAAAATCAGTGCTGCCCTTTGCATTCTGTTTTAAAATTGCTTTTGGCTTTAAGCAGGTTATGGGACCTTAGTGATCAGCTCCTGCAATCTCTTGCTGCTAATTGGCTCCATGGGAGGTGATAAGGGGAATAATTGCAGTTCCCGTGGTGGCACAGGAGACACTTTGTGCTGGAGATTCCCTTTTCTCATCAAATGCAGCACGTGTGCTCCTGTAATAAGTCCTGAGAGCAACCAGGAGAAGAAGGAGGCTAAAGGAGCACCTGAATTTAGTTTGTTCACAGAAAAGTGGTCCTATCCTACAACTATCAAGATTTAATTAAAAAATGTAAAGAACAGAACCAAATTGAACTGCACACCTGGTCATGTTATCACCAATCCTGCCTTGGCAGCTTCTAGAATATTGAATAAATTGCTGTGCTGGCTGTGATAGCCTCTGTTGAAAACTTCAGTGACATTTCACTTTGAAAACGGAATTCATTGTTCATCCAAAATGTGATTTTCTGAAAGTCACATTTCCCTTTCATGTCTGTAAGCAAAATTTTCATGGAATTTTGTAAATGATTGGACAGAGCTATGCAGAGGACTTGGTTGTCTTCAGAAAAAAGTTTAAAATATTTGTGCAGCAGAGCCTGACAAAGACCCCCAAGGGGCTGAGTCTCTGGTATTCGTAGAAATGCTGGTGGCTTGTTCCCAAGGGCGAGCAGAGATGGACAGGAATGCTCTTATTAAATCCTGGATGGCTCCCAGGACACTGGAAATGAGGGAACTGTGGAAATCATTAGGTCAGATCTTTCCTCAGTCAGTGCTGGATTGGTGTCTTCTGCCCAGAAGCTCCGTGGAAGAGCCAGAGAAGCACAGAGGTGACAGGAACACTTCACTGCAATGTCACTGTGATGTGGCTGGATGTTTTACTGGCTGCTCTCTGGCCAGCTGGGATCCAGTTTTCAACACTGCAGAGCTTCTCTGTTTGGGCAGGTGGCATTTTCACAGAGAAAGAAGCTGCTTTTCTGCCCAGCTCCTGCTTTCAGGTGCTTTTGTGGCTCCCTGAGTCAGGGAAGGTGCAGCCTGGCCCCAGGCACTGGAGCAGAGAGCTGCCTGCCTCTCAGCAGCTTGCACAGTCAAGTTCTAATTATTTCCAGACACGTATCTGAAAAGTCCTCTTGCCGAGGCTCTGACACAAGCTGTAATTATGAGGAGCAGAGAAAAAACGCGGTGTTTTAGAGAGGAATGGAGCTGGGATTGTTCTGTTGGTGCTGAGAGTTGCTTTGGTACAATAGCATCCCTCCTGGAATCCTGACAGGGCCTCGCATCTCCTCAGCAACTGCAGCCTCTGCTATCAGGCAGAGATTATCTGCTCTGGACAGGTGCAGAGACAGCGTTTGTCTCTCCCCCGAAAAGAGAGCAAAGACAATGAATAGGAATATTGCTAATAGTATTGCATGTAGCCTGAAAATTGGAAACAAGGACAAATAATTCTGTGGCTGCAACAGAAGTGTTTATTAACACTCGTAGGCTGGAGCATACAGCTGGGAAAGAAGGGTTTGTGGTTTGGAACATCGAGGATATCCCAGCAGTTTGGGTGTTCAGGAACTGATGGAGCAATGCTCAGAAGATGCTGCTCTGCCAGTGCAGCAGAGCTGATGGAATTACCTTTACTTCCCTTGCATCCTCATGTTCAAACCCTGCTCGCTCTCCCCCAGGGGATGACACTGCTGACAGAGGTGGGACTTTCTTGCCAAATTTCACCCAGCACAAACCTCTCCTGCTTTCTCTGTGTATTTCTGCCTTCCCACCTTCCCTCACATCACGAGGCCATCAAAGGAATTAGATCACTTGTTGTTCACACCTCTTACTCCAGGCTTCTCTGTACAGTATCAATCTTTTTGTTTTCCTTAATTAACCTCAAACATTTTAAGTCTGATTATTTCTGAAGTCCCTCGAAATGAAGTGACAGCCGTGACGGGGCTATTCTGTGTTCTGATCATTATATTTCTCTAAAAATAAAAGCTCAATATGAGATTCATTTAGAATTGTGCACCTGGGGAAACTCTGATTGCTGCCTGTGGTATTAAAATATTTACAGTGAAAGTGGCACTTGCAGCTGGGGAGGAATTCAGCTCCTCGTGAGCTGGAAAGCAATAAAATGTGGTGGCTCTGCTGCCATGGCACAGCCTGGCTCACTCAGGAGGGCGGTGTGGCTTAAGTGGTGAGGCAGATCCCAAATCCAGAAGTTTCTTTATGCAGTATTTCAGGTTGTGAACTTTTCCTTGTCCTGAGAAAAAAGCAATTCAGCCACTGGAGCACCTTGAGCAGCAGGGAATGAGCTGCCTTGGTCAAGGGGACACTTTTGGTGAAGACACTTTTAGCTTTGGCCTCACTGTGAACCCCAAGATCAGGGTGCTAAAAGCCATTTGATTCCCCCCAGGATTTTTTGCTACCAGTGTCCTTGGAGCTCTGTGTTCACAGGGATTTCTGCAAATCCACTGGAAGTGTCCTTTCCATGGAAATGCCAATGTCTGCTCGTGCCTTGGAGCACTCTCCTCCTCAGCTGTTCTCTCTTTATCCAGTAGCAGCACAAAGCCGGAGGGATCAGGACCACTTCCATATTTACTCATTTCAAGTGGAAGCTATAAAGGAGGCCAGTAAATAAATATTTGTTGTCCTGCTTTCAATAAGAGCAAACCCATGTCAATACACTGAAGTAAAGGCTGTGATGTGACTGTGGATGGAAAAAGGCAGGAATCCACGTTGGGAGGAGAGGCAAAGGATCGGTCCAGAGGAAAATAAAACTGTCCAGAGGAAAGTGAGGCATTCAGAGGGGAACTGTGGGTTGTAAGAGTTTGTGCATCTGTCAGGAATTGGAGTTAATTCAGGTTCACACTGCACTGGATTCCTGTTTGGCTCAAGTTAATACTCAGTGTTTATTATTTGGCCTTGTATGACTCAAGCTCTTCTAATACAGTTTAAAAACTTAAGGAAGTCCAAGGTGTTGCCACTTTCACATATTGAATCTTAACAGTGACAAAAAAACCCCCTATTATTTATTAAAGTCCCTTTTCCTTCTCTTATTTAGGCACTAGAGAGAGCTAGGAAAACTATTAAAATGCAATGAAGTTCAAGCAGAAAAACAAACTAAAGAGCTGAAACATAATTATCTCTCCCTGCAAACGATGCACAAGCAGCATGTAAAGCTACCAAACAAATGATTCGAGTAATTTGGTGGTGTGTGAGGACACTGAGGAAATTTAGAGACAGGACCAAAGCACACTCAGACGAAACAGCACTGACATCACTGAAACTGAACTCAAAAAGAGTTTGTTGTGTACAGCAGTCCTGATATTCTCTGGGGTTTAGCCCATCATTTTTAACCTGCCTTAATTAAACATTAGCAATGTGTGTATTTTGTGGTGCAGGGCTAACAAGTCTGCATTTTGAAAAGCTGTTGCTTAAAATGGCTTTTCATGCACAGTAAGCAAGGGGACCCATCGTTCTCAGCTAATTACCCCTGGTGTGGGCCAACCTTGCTCGTGCTGTTGGGAGGAGAAGAATTGTCTTGGAAGCTTCCATCATTTCTCCGAAAATATCTTTTTCTTTCCACTGACTGCTCACCTTTTCAGCCTAAATATTTATTGGTTTCGGCATTGTGGTGATTTATTTCTATTTGTTTTTAATTTCCTCGTGCAGTGTTTCAAACGGCACCACAACCCACGAATGGATTGCAGTTAAATTACGTCGAGGTGCCACATTGCTCCTGAGTGCATGTTTTTGATGAGGTTATTAAAACTTTGACAATACAAATTACCATAGCAACCGAAAACATAAATTCACAGCCCATTCCAACCTCTGGAGTATGAAAATAGTTTAGAGCACTCGAACACTAGCAGCACAGCAGAGCTCGCGTGCCTTGGCTCGCACTTCCTCGCCGTGTCCTGAAATCCATCAGCACTCATTGCTCCTCCATCGCTCAAACAGGCAAAAGTCATGACTTTGTTCTTTTTATTTTATGGAGAGTGTTTGATCCAGCTCCAGCCCTTGCTGATGGCTTTCCCTGTGACCTTTTGGTGATAATTTGAGCGTTGTCCTTGGCCAAAAGCAGAGAAACAAATGCGTGAGCAGGGTTGTCTCTGCTGGTGCTGGTGGAGTGGGGCTCTGGGTTTGGCTCCCATCTCAGGCTTCATAAACAACTTCTAATCTTTGGTTTCGTGGTTTAAGAGCTCTTTTTTTTTTTTTGGAAATGGCTCTGTAGTGCAAGGCGCTGTAAAAATGCTGTAAATCCTTACTTCATAAGCAGGTGTTAGTTAGGAAGTCTCAGCACAGTGCTGGAATGCAGGAACTGCTCCTTTACAGTCATGGGAAAGCTGGAGGTAGAACCAGGACTAGAACTGCTTCCATTTCCTCCCACACACTTCACAGCAGTTATTTCCCTCCTAATCAGCATCTGGTGACTGCAGATAACCCCACTGGCAGCTGCCTTTGGTGTAAAGGGTGAGGTTAAAGCGCCACCTTTCCTCTCTGTGCTCAGATCGACTTTGATGTGTATTTAAAATTATTGTGTAGGTTGGAATGGTTGGGTGAGGTGAAGGATTGTGTCTGGAGGGGCAGGAAGAGCAGGGATGGAATGGGATGGGCAGGGTGAATGATGTTTCTGGAGGAGCAGGGATGGGATTGTTGGGCAGGATGAAGGATGTGTCTGCAGGGGCAGGGAGAGCAGGGATGGGATGGCTGGGGAAGGTGAAGGATGTGTCTGGAGGGGCAGGAAGAGCAGGGCACACAAATTCTGGGGGTTTGGGACTGTCCTGGTTATTGATGCAGTAGTTTCCCTGAAGTCAATAGCACAGAAGTAAGAAGAAGTGATCTCGATGAAGCCCTTGCAGGGCAGCAGAGCAGTGGGCACTGCTCCTGTCTCTGTGCACAGTTTATGGGGCAGTTCTGCATCCCAGGGTTTATGGGGACACTCGATGGTGGCTGTGAGGTCTGTTAAGGTAACCCTGCTACTGCTCCTGTCTGCAGTCACACTGCAGGATTCTGGTGAATTTAACCTGGAAATACATTCCCATTTCCCTCAATCCCCTCTTCCTGTGCTGGTTATTGCCACACCTCTGAAATCTGCTGGCCCCCATTGAAACACCGGGTGCTTAACGCTGCAAGGGCTTGAATTCTCAGCTTTCCACCTGCTGGAAATGAACTCTGGCCCTTGGGCAGTCAGGGACATCCAAACCAGCAGCACGTAACGAGATTTGACCTGGGTTTCATCACAATGGACACTCCATATCCCCTTTATGGTTTGATTTAGTGATATATATATATATATATATAAAATAACCGACAGCAGCGTGTTACAATTCTCCCGGCTCAATCACAAACAAGAAAATAAGAATCAGGATTCCACAGCAAAGTACATTCCTTAGAACGTGCATAATCTGCTTTTATATGCAGTCCGTAATCAGATTTATTTTATGGAAAAAAAGTGCTAATCTTAAACATTTTATACCCTTTAAAAATTTAAGTAGTTTTAAACTGCTTATTTCTTTATTAATAGGCTGATATTCAGCTTCAGAACAAATAGCAATCCTAATCTGCATGAACTGTAACGTGTACAGCTCGTTTGCTTTATTCCTGTGCCTAAATATCAGCAAATAACAGAACAAGTCCCCACTTGTTGGAGGCTGAAGGAAAAACCTCCTGACACAGGATCTGCGTGCAGTCAGAGCTGGGGATGTGTTTTACAATTATCATGGTTACAGAACTCTCAAATTCCCATTTTCTCAGCACTTCTACCTTCCAGTGGGAAATTGGTATAATTTTATTCTGTAAAGGAAGTCTGTCTTGTCATAGCTGGAGCTGAACCCCAAGATACTCTGTTTAATCACAGTAAATGATCCAACTTGCCCTTTTCTTGCTTTCCTCCGCAAGTGAGAAAGCAGCACCATGTTCCATTTCTTTTCCTGGCATTAACTTGCAGGAACCAGCAGGAACATCACCTCTTCTGCAATATTAGGGGAGAAAAAGTGAGTTTTCAGCCAAAATTCCAACTCTTCTATTAGCAAAATTTTAAAAAAGCATTTCTGTTTGTGCCAGACTTGTCATAAGTTGTTGTGACAGTGAAGGAAATGCTGTTGTCCCTTCTCCTGCACCGAGGAACTGCACTGCCCTACCAAAGCAACCAAAATTCTGCACTAAGGGTTCCCAGAGAACTGAAATGAACTCTGGAGGGGCTGTAAGGAATGGAAAGTAGGACATATAAAGCCACGACAAGGATTTTTTTTTTTTCTTTTAAGAAGTGTGGGAGAAACTTGAGAAAGTGCAGACCAGCAACTCTGACTTTTCTCCTGGATGAAATGGTAGAAAACTGTAATAAACAGACTTGACAGACACCCAGATAAATATCCTGGGGAAGAGACAACATTGTTTCTGTAGAGGGAAGTCATATTTCACAAACCCATTAGAGTTTTTTGATGGAATCAATAAATATGTGAAGGGTGATCTGGTTTGTGCTGCATTAGATGGATTTCCAAAATCTTCCAGGTGAGATTCATCAGAAAAAACTTTTGAAAGTAACTGAGCTGCCATGGGCTGAGAGAAAGGCTTTTCCTGTGGATTAACTGCTTGAAGAAATAGGAAACAAAGGATTTTTTTAGTGTTTTTTAGTGTCGCATCCCTGCTTTGAGCAGGGTTGGAGCAGGTGACCTCCTTTGAGTCCTCCCATCCTGAATTACAGAGGGATTCTGTGGGTGAGGAAGCTGCACAGAGGGAAGCAGGGAAAAGGGACAGGATTGCATCAGCGGTGCCAAACCAGGACTGATGACACCAGGCTGCCATCACTGCTTCAGAATAAAGTGCTTGTTCTGATTCTAACTTAAAAATACATACATATATATATATATATGTGCTTATAATATAATAATTTTTCCTTAACTGCCTGGTCCCATTGAAGCCTGTCAATCTCTAGAATAACTAAGTTCACAGCAGACTGGAAAAGCTTTGAAAGGGAAGAAATTGGTGTTTTGGAAGAAATTGTTGGTCCCTCCAGCCTGATTTTCATGCTGGTGCAATGAATGAAATGATCACAAATTCTGGCCTAAGTTCATAGGACCATCCAGGTGATAAAGGTGACGTCTAGGGGAGTTTTCTCTTGACTTTAATTTGGGTAGGAACACTCAGAGAGGTTTGTCAGAGGGCCTGTGTCGTGGGGAAAGGGGGCAGCTGACAAAAGGGAATGTCCCAGTGAGAGCTGGTGGTGCCAGCAGAGGTTAAAAGGAGGAGCATGATGGGACCAGAATCATTTCAGGGAATTATTTGACATCACAAAGCACTTTATTTTCCTTCCCCCACAGTAAACTTGAATGATCTTAATGACAGAAAATGAGATCCAGCAGGTGTAAACTACAGCAGTTAAATATTCATGAGCAAAGGAAAAGCAGGAACTGAATTTAAGCTCGGGGTCAGCGCAGGGTGAGATTCTTGAGGGCACTGAAGCGAAATATCTGTGAGGCTGCAGTGCAGCCAGGGTGGAAGGACAGCTTGAAGGAGTAAAATCCGCTTATTGATAACACTCTGAGGGAGACACAATCTGAAAAATGTTCCTGGAACGTGGCTGCACCATTTCCAGGAATACGGAATTTTGTGCCCAAGAATTCAACAGAATCTCTGGGTAGAATCAGTGAGATCTGGAGATGTGGAGGGGCTGAACTCTGACCTTCTGCATTTTCCTGGGGTGCTTGGTCACTGTTGATAAACCTGCAACCTTTCTGGCAAGTAAATGTCCCAGAGCAGATCAATTCATCAAAATCCTGAGGGGTGGTTCCTCTCCCCAATTCTTGTCTAGGGAATGTCACTGGGAGAGGAAAGCAATCCTGAAAGTGATAAAAGAGGGAGATCAGACATTCAGAGTAAGAAAAATAAGCTGGAGAATTTGAACTGAGACCTGGCTCTGTGGCATGATTTGAAGGAACATTTTTTTCCTGGTAGCAGAGCAGGACTGATCCCGCTCAGGTCTCAGACAGGATTTCTGTGTGTCAGGACAATGGGATTTTGGCTCGGAACGAGAGGCTGTTCCCAATGCTGTGTGCAAAGGGCAGGGTGTCAGATATTGCCAGAGCCTCGGTGCCTCTCAAACAGCAGAAATTCAGGTAAAGTGGCCTAGAAATGCTTTGTAAAACTGGTGTTCATTGGAGTGAATCCAGACGGGCTCCTTGCTCCAGACATCTCAGGGCATCTCAGGAACGGCTCCTTCTCAGACATCTCTGAATGGCAGCTCAGGAAAAGGTGGGGAGGCTTCCATCCCTGCAGTCTGACATTGCTGTTTCATTTTGGCCATTGTAGGAGCTGATATTAGACACATTCCAGGCCTGAATGTTCATCAGAGCCTTCCTAAGAAGGCAGAATTCCTCCCCGAAGGCAGGAGGAGCTCTATTTGCAAGGACTGGAATGACCTGGGGGTGTTTGAGGGTGTCACTGGGTTCAGTTTGAAGCAGCCTTTTTCATCTGCTGGCCTTACCCAGTGTGCATCCATGGAGGAAAGGAGAAAAGTTCATTCTCTAAATGTTAATACACAAAAGAAATCAGAAGAATTGACCCTGTCCTTGAAAGATCATTACAGTAAGTTAAATCTCAGTGTGACATCTGAGGAGCTAGAAATGAAGCTGACATCAAGAGACTTAAACCAAAGAAGTTCTAGAAGGTTTCTTGGCTCTCCTGGGATTGCAGATATTGCTGGAGAATATTGGCTTTCTGTTTCTGCCTGTGTTCTAGGCTGGGCACTGCTCACATCTCCCAGCCAGGTGCCCAAAGCCCTGAGTGCCTGAGGATTTTCCCTCGTTCCTGAGTTAATTTTTTAGGAGCCGTGTTTGGCATCCAGCTCCTGCTCAGGATTTAATGAGCTCTGTGTAACCCACCCACAAAAGCAGTCAGATCAGCCCTCCTGCTCCCCCACTCCAACGTTATGGAACGCTGGGGGAAGAAATGGAGCATTTATGACAAAATTTCCAACCTGTTTACATTTTTGGATGAGTGTTAGTTAGAGGCAGAAGGCTGGAAACAGTGGGGATTATCTTGCATTTATAAAGTATATCCTGTTCCAAAGGATTCCCAAGTACGTTATAAAACTAAATGGGATTTTCAGGAGTAGGTTTTAGATAAGAATAAAATCTGCTGGGGAGGGAACAAATCAGATGGAGGAAATCTATTGACCCATTCTTCCAAATATGTGCAGAGAGCAGCAGGATTATTTTTCTCTCCACTGATAAAGACATTTGCCACTCTCATTTTGCAGTTCCCATCAGAAGACTTTAAAACACTTGTAGGAGCTGGATGTCATTGCCCTGTTCTTGTGGAAAAGGAAACTGAGGCAGGAGGACACAGAATGGCTTTTGGCAAAGTTATATGGGCATATTTAGCAAGGTTATATGGGATATTCCTTGTCTAGGGGCAGAAGCAATATCCTGATTTTCCCAGGCTCACATCAGACTTTCATCTCCTGTGGGTCTGGTGTTTGGGTAGTGGAGGCGAGATTTAAATAGATGTAAATCTCTGTGTGTGCAGGTATAAATTGGTGGAGGCCAGGTATAAATAGGTGTAAATCTCTGTGTGTGCAGGTATAAATTGGTGGAGGCCAGGTATAAATAGGTGTAAATCTCTGTGTGTGCCAGGAATGGATGGAGATGGGGCACTGGGGGCACCGAGTGTCTGAGTGCACACTGGGATCCCATTTCCATGGGGACAGATCCCATTTGTTCCACCCTCAGAGCAACAACCAGTAATGAACTGGGATGAGTGTGGCTGTGTGTGGTTTTACTGTCCCTCCAGAGGGATTCCCACAGTCCTGGGACACCCCAGGATGGATCAGTGACTGTCACTGTTGGTGCCACAGAGGTAAAGTTGGCAGAGTCCACGTTACCACGAATTTGATCCAAAGTAAGAGAGTTTTAATGGAAGATTGAACAACTTTTATATGTTAATATGTGAAAGTGTGTTGAATGGCATAAAATGATTGGTCACTGGGACACCCACCCCTTGGGGTGATTGCTCCAGCTCTGAGACATCCGTTTCTGGATGTTTTTCTGGTTGGAGCCACAACAGTCCTTGAGAAGTAGGTGCAGGGGCAGAGATTTACAAAACTATAACATTGTTTGAAATTCCTTACATGAGAAAGAGAATCTTCACAAAGTACTGCGAGGGCTAAAGAAATTCCCAGCCTGAGGCCTTTTTTCATATCCATAAGTGACTGATCCAAACGCTGCTCCAGGGGGAGGAATTCCCTGTTCCCCTGCTCGGGGTGAGGCTGCAGACCCGCGGTGCCCCGGCTCGGTGGGGACAGCAATTGCCATTGTCAGGGGGCTCTGTCCTTCTCCGGGAGGGGAAGCTTTTAGAAACGTAGACTATTGTGCAGGAAACAAAAGAGATTGTTTCCATAGCTACTCAGGTTCCATCAGGAAATTGCTCCTGGGAATTACTGGAAATCAGAGGGTTTGTCCTCCCCGCAGCCCTTGGATCCTGTACATGCACTGAGCTTTGGAGACCAAGCGTAAGAATTTAGATGCTTTTGTTTACAAATCTCCAGTTTTCTGGGAAGCAAGAGTGGGTGACTGAAAGCAAAGTGTAGGATGCACAGGACTGGGTAGTTTTGCTGGAAAATTTAAATTGTTTCCTCGGAAGCTCAGCATTATTCTAAAGAAATTCTTTTTCACGAGAAAGATTTTCACCTGAGCTGTGGCCAGTGGGATCTCAGAAGCACCTGCATTGAGAGGGACAGGAAAATGAGTTATTCTTGTGGCAAAACATAAAATATGTGACAAAGTCCAAGACATTATGACAATCTAAATATGAAAGGTATTATGCAGTGTTTCAATAGATCAGTATCAGCAGGGATTTTGTACTTTGGGGGAGGATTTGACCCCCTTTTTTCCTGAAGAAGAGTCTTCTCTTCCTGGCACGATGCTCCCCTTGGGAACGCTTACACATTTTGAGCCACTGAATATGCTCAGAGATAAAATAATAACTGATTACACACAGTGCATTTTTATTAACACTGCGGTAATGCAGGTCACCTTCAAAAACTGATTCCTTTTAGGAAACAAGGAGAACAGCAGTCACACCAGGATTGTGGGCAAATCATTATCTGAAATGCTTACTGTCTGTTTTGTTTTTATAAAATAATATGTTGGAATAAGTCTTCTTTTAATGACGCTGAAGGGAGGTTGGAGGTTTCCAGATAAGAGGGAAAAGTTGGCATGCAATTTTCAAGCAGGATTTGGGAATTATTCCTAGTTCTGTATAATCCTTGATCTCCTTTGTAAAGTGCTGGGGCTGATACTGTTAGCCCTATTTTACAGATAATGAGAAAGTGGCGGGGGGACTTAATAACTTGCCCAGGAAGTTCAGTCAAATTAATTGATAACACAAAATATCAAAACAGAAGCGGATTCAGCCCCCACAACTTCGAGCAGAGAGGTTTCCAAAGCCCCGTTCCATTTTGATGAGAACTGTATCTATTTGTACAATTGCTGCAAAGGATTTAGGGTTAGCATTCATCCTGCTCCATTTCCATCCTCCTGACTCGTGGGGGACACAAATTCATGGATTTGTTTGTCTTTTTGCTGCTTTGGTGGTTGGTTGGTTGTGTTTTGTAATAATGTCTGTATCTCAGAACAGCTGGGGACCCAGGAATGCACAAATATTTGGGGAAATTGCGGGACAGCAGCACACAAGTGCTGCCTTCACCCTGCCCTGTAACACTGCTGCACAGCTTCTTGGCATGGCTGCTTCAGAAACGGCCCTGGAACCAATTAATAATGAATTATTGATATTGGCAGCTGCTGGGCAGTTTTCCCCAGCTGTTGCTCACACTTGGACATGTCATGTGTCTTCAGTTCTGTTCTGATTTACAGAAGTGCCAGAGCTCATCCTGAGAGCAAACAGGATATTTTTCCATGTCCTTTTGGTTTGAAAATGGGAAGTTCACTTCCAGGCTCCCTTAGTTAAGTGACAAGCTGTCACTTGCCTACTCGAATGTCTTAGTGTTAAACTTGAGTTTAAAATTCCATGTTAAACCCTAAGTTTAAAATTCCGTGTTAACCCTCTGTGAAACACTTACAGAATCAGTCTAAGTGTTTGAAACTTCTGCAGCCAAGCCTGGGGTTTGATTTCCTGAGCTGAGCTCTCGTGGTACCCCCTTGAAGGTGACCTCCAGGGGTGGCCCCTGCAGAGAGACTTCAGGATGCATTATCCCAACCTGCAGCATCCCCTCAGACTCCTGGCTCAGGGCTAATGGACAGCTGATGACTCATTCCAGAGCACGGGCTCTGATTTTATTTAAAAAAAAAATAAAATTATCCTGTCACTTTTAAAACGACCCAAACCTTACAGAATAATGAAGAGCAGATGAAAGGGCTGCTGGAGCGAGTCAGGCTTTTAGGAGGAGGCAGCCCTGCTCTTGACTCCCTGCCATTTTGATATTCTCTGCTGGTAATTGCAAGAAGCATTTGAGTTACACTTTTTCCAGTTGTCTGCTTCCAAGAGCTCTGCTGCCTGATTATCTCTGTCCTTTCTCCTTCAGAACAGAACTATTTGTCTCCACTTGCATGTACAGGCATTCCAGCCTCCATCTCCAAGATCTGGGTTCAGGTTTTGCTCTCCATTGGGGTTTTTTGGTGTTCTTATTCCCCGGGAAGTGGCTGGATCATTTCTTTGAGAGTTAGTGAGTAACAGGTGAGAGCACACTTCCCTCTGCAGGAATCACGCCCAGGACTTGCTCCCCACCAGATAAAAAACCTTCACTGACCCATTTTCTTCCAGCTCACCTCCTTGCCATTTGCCTGTTGTTTCTGTTCCCATGGCACGGGATTCCTCGTGTCCCTCTGTACTTTCTTTTGCTCCCAGCTGGGATTACTCTGCTGAAAGCACCTTATTAAATCTGGGATCTCTGCTCTCCACAGGGGCCCATCCTGCTGAGCTCTGCAGGTTCATGCCTAGAATTTTGAATTTTCTAGGATCTCTGAGCTTGTTGCCACCAGGTCATGGCTCTGTTTCCACCTGACTTTTATGGCTCTTGGTGTTGCTTTGAGGTTGTGCCTCTTCTTCTGTGCTCAAAATGAACCACTTTTAATCTCTGCGTGGCATTATTAAACACAATACCAACGAGGTTTCTTTCTTAACCTTGTAGTGGGGTCTAAGCTTTGTTGGGAAGGGATCACTTTCTGTTTTCCTGATCCAAACTGATCCTGGTTCTTTCTCCAGTCCTCACCTAAGTCCCAGCAATCCCACAAGAAGCAGCCACAGACAATTAAGCAGCCAGATGTTGTTTTCTGAGCAGCTTAAAAATAACTCCCATCAAAGCTCAGTCAGGTGTCTGCTCAGGTTCTGGTGCTGTGGGGTTGGAAAAGCAGGTGCAGGATTCACAAGAGGCCCTGTGTCACCTGCTCTCAGTATTCCTCCTTCCTCCAGAGTTTTTGTTTGCTCTGGCTCACGCTGAGGGTGCTGGTTTGGGAACCCCTTGTCAGGTGCCAGTTTGTGTCTTAGAGGTGGCTGGTTCTGCCCGTGGCAAAGCCCAGGCAGGGTCAGACCCTGCTGAGTGACCCCTGAGCACCCACTGGCTCTCCCAGCTGGAGCAGGACGCCAGGAATGGGGTGGTGAGGAGGTGAGATGCTCTGGAGGGTTAATCACCCGTGGGAGGAGCACAGCGAGGCCCTGGGTACCACACCCCAGCTCCTACAGGAGATGTTTGTGGGATCATGGGATTTATGGGATCCCTCCATGTGCTGGGGCACTGAAGGACAGTTCTGGTGCTGTCCATGAGTGCAGGGACTTCCCTCTGCGTGCCCAGGTTTGTGGTGACCCACGGAGACCAAGGGTTTGCTCACAAAACACAGTGACCAAGGGTTTGCTCACAAAAACGCAGTAAAGAGGCTTTACCTCTGAAGTGCTGGTCTGCATCTAAATCTGACAGGATTGTCATCTCTCAGAAAGGGGGGAATGAATTTTCTTGTCTTGTTTAGAAGAATTCTTTCTGATTGGTTTTTTTTTTCCCTTTTTATGGTACTTCAAGTTAAATATATATTTTGAAGTTGTTTGCACGCGGCAGTTTTCGTGTCTGAGGGAGGATGGACTTGGATTATGTGGATTTTTTCTGGTAAAAGGCTTCCTGACAATCCCTGACAATCCTGCATTTATATCTTTTCTATTGCATTGCTGTTTACACTCCCCACCTCTGTGAAGAAGCAGTGCAGCAGAATGTGAGATGCTGCTTAAATGTTCTGAATCTCGGGATAACATCAGGGAAAATTCAATAGTTTTATTCTCCACCACCTTCACACCAAACACAAATCCTCAACCCCCAGCTTAAACTGCCAGACTGTTACAAAACCAGACTAAAACTGAACATCAGCAAGCGTGCTCCTTCTCACACACACAAAAAAATCTCAGTTTTGGTCGAGATGGAAGTTGTAATTATTTTAAGATAGCACACAGCATTAGTGTGTGTTGGACTACAACATTTACAAACCGTGAGTCTGCTGACAGCTGGCAGCAAGGGTGGGTTTGGATTAAGTAGGCCAAGAACACTGGAAAAATGAGGAATTCTGGTGAGCCTCTGTATTTGTCTCTCCTGCAGACAGAAGGGTGGGCGAGCAGCTGCCTCCACAGATGAGTGCTGCTCCTTGGCCAACGTGGATTAAAGGAGCCCAGGGTTTGGGTTTTTTTTGTTGTTCAGGGTAAAAAAAAACAAGGAGGAAGAAGAGAGAGGAAATATGAACAGCCCAGTCCCAACCAGCCACCTGCAGATTCAAGCTGTATTTTTTCAGAGGGGAAGTGTTGCCCCTCTGCGTGATTAACTGAGAATGTGGGTTTGTAAAAATCTAAAAAGAGGTTGAGAAAATTCAGCTTTGTTACCCGTCAAAAACCACACCAATATTTCATATACAACCGACCAGGGATTTTTTGATTAACTGGTTCTTGCTTGAGTGTCATTTCTTTGTAAGGAGAATTGAAGAAATGATGAAAAGTTCAAGGCATTCCATTAAAATCGTTGCACATCCACGAATTTATCACATGGGTGCAAGTAAAAATCTATGAGAAAATCTGCTGAGCTTCCACTTGCCCAGCTGATGACTTAGGATATGAAAACCTTTTTCTCTGGGGTGATTCACCTCATCCTTCACCCCGTTAATAGTCAAGACCCCGGGATCTCCTCAGGGCTTGACCTCAATTCCAGTCCAGTTGGAGGGGATTTTGGAATTTGTTCCATTATTTTATAAAATTGTTTCTTTGTTTCCTGGTAATTGTTCCTTTGTTTCCAAGGGAAACTGGAGAAGGCAAAATAGAATTTGCACGTGGTAAGGTTACAAAGGGAAGATTTTGAGGAATGAATAAATAAATATAGCCTATGCCCTGGGTAATGTGAAACCCATGTTCTCATCTGACAAAGTAAAAGATCCACTTGGAAATGCTCAGATTTGAGAGGTTTTTCGTCCTTAAACTAGATCCTGGACCTGTAGGATGTAGGGATGGTCTTAAGTCTTACAAGTGGCATTGCAAGTGTAACACAGAGTCTGGATTTTATTGCTAAAATTATCTAAATAATGGACATTCCTCCACAAAGATGATTTCAAAGATAGATGTTCTCAGTATGAGCTATGGGGGAAGCTTGCAGAGATTTTAATCAGTGAAGCAAAATTTCTGGAGAGGATTCAACCTGCTCTTCCCTTTTGGGACCCTGCAGTTCCTGAAGCCAATCCTAACAGAGACTGACACAGCCAAATGCAGCAGCACTGCTTAAGGATGATCTTATCAGCCCTGAAAAACAGCCCTGGTGATTTGAGTTTTAATGCAGCTTTCCAATGCAGTCTCCTTGCTAACTAACTAAATGTTCCATCTGGCTTGGCTGCTGTTTATCCAAGGGTTCTGCTTTCCTGACCTGTCAGTGCAGATGTGGGCTGTGAGCTTAATTCAGACTCATTTTCCTCAGCAAAAGCAGTGGAGGGAGCAATGTTGGTTTGGAAGCCCTGGAAAAGGAGGTCGGTAGAACAAATTTCAGGTCTGTTCTCACCGTCATTCCTGTCCTGCAACAACCAATTAAGAGTTGCTCAGCAGTGCTGTGGAGATGATGCTTCAAAGCCAGGGACTCAGAAATGGATCCTCTTCTCCTGCACTGATACAGAGAATATCTCCCTGCCAGGTGTTCATAAGCATGTCTAAAAATAGTAGGGACTTGTATCTAGGTACACAAGATCCATGTGATTTAAGGATTTCACAGAGTAGCCTGATTTGCCCGTTTACACGTGGAAAATTAAAATAACCAGATGGCAGCAAGAAGCCCAAGGTAACTGTGCAGACCAGCAGCAGAGCTGATAATTGAACTTCTGAACTGCAGGCAGTGCTCTGCCCTCTAACTTACATAAATTGCTACTGATAAATGTCACTAATAGTGCTCCCCTGTCCATTAACTCACACTGCAGCAAATTGCCTGCTCAGAGGGGCACGGGAAATGTGACTTCCACCACCTCCCCTTGTGAGGATGAGTGTGGTGAGGGAAGAACAAGGAGCAGAGGTCTGTGATCCACAACCCACTCAGCTCAGGGACACGGGGTTTGGGGTGTGGCCTTGCACAGGATGTCTGAGAAAGAGGGCACGTGGATTGTTCTTAGAGGTGTAAATGAATAAACTGAGAAAATGGAACTTATTGGTGGGGCTGAGAATGGAAACCAGCACAAGGAATGGCAGGGGAGAGCAGCCACGAGAGGGAAAACAGAGCCCAGCTTGTGCTGCTCTCTGACCTGAAATATGCAGTCATGAGCTAGCCAGGTGAGAAATCTGCACAATCTTGAGAATAAAACTCAGCTGTCCTCTCATAACAAAAGTGCCTGGTGCCTCTGGGGATGAAGAACAAGCTCTGGCTAAGCACATTGCGAGGGCTGTTTATCATCACACAGTGTCGAACGTGCTTTTCATTTACTTGTTACTTTTTCCTCCCCCCTTTCAAATTGCACCCATAAGTCATGGGAGGGGAAAAACCTCAATACTCAGCTTCATTAGACAAACGTATTCTTTGAAATTCAGGGCAAGGAGCATATGGAAATTTCTACAGCAAAGAACAGACACTACACCCAGAATGAGAATCAGCACGGTGCAATATTGAAATGAGTGCCATTATGGGTTATTTTGAGTCAGACCATGATATGATTGAAATTCAATTACCTCTCCTGCTTTGAAGGGCCAAGTGGCTGGGAGAACACACAGTTAGACCATAAGGATTAAGAGAACAAAGAATCCATGTTGATTGTTGTTCTTGGCAATTCTCTTGGGGTTTGGTGTAACCTATTGAGAGCCCTGGGGTTCCAGACAGTAAATGTTGTTTGTGCCACGGTTGTGTTCAGATTTCCTGATCAAAGTGTTCAGATTTCCTGATCAAAGACAGGCTGTGGTCAATTGATCCCTTAAGTGGCCAGAACATCTCTGGTAGAACCAACCTTGTTTGTAACTCGCCCTGGATCTCTGATTTGTACTGAAAATTGTTGGGTAAATGACTTTAGATCTGGTTTGCATATTCTTCTTCTTTTAGCCTGCATTTCTGTCTCTATTCAAAGGCTTTTCTCTTCTCTTGTCATAGTTTACATCTTGCCATTAAAATGGGGTGTGTGGGTGCAGGGTGAGAGCAGTCAGATGGTGTGGGCCCAAACCACGCCACTTTTGTAACAAAATGGGTGAGACCCTGAATGCTCAGAACTCCATGGCTGTGGCCTCTTGCAGTGCTGGGTGACAGCAGGACAAACATTCAATTCTGTTGGGCAACAGGATTCTTATTTATTTCTTTATTTCTTTATTTATTTATTTAACGAATGCTTTGTTAACATTTTGCTATGACTTTTTCCAAACCAGAACATTTGGTTCAGGGTGGGACTGGGCAAATGGCACCCTGCTCTCCTGGGCAATGTAAGAATCCTGAGGCAGGGTGTTGATTTAGAAGATAAATCTCCTTTCTCTTACACTGCTAT
This sequence comes from Pachycephala philippinensis, assembly GCA_013397055.1. Lineage (NCBI taxonomy): Eukaryota > Metazoa > Chordata > Aves > Passeriformes > Pachycephala > Pachycephala philippinensis. Next base: position 86,850 of record VWZT01007953.1, on the reverse strand, counting down.
CCTGCTCTGAATAAAACTTGTCCCCAAAAGGATCCTTGTGCAGGAATTCCACTGTGGTGCAGCCCCAGGAGCCTCGATGGAGGCACTTTGCAGCTGCAGGAGCTGATTCTGTGTGCTGTGACCTTTGCCAGCAGAAGGAGGACATCACTTTGGTCTCAGGCTCTGCACGGGTGCTTGGCAGCTCTCTGAATGCCTCTGGCCACGCTTGGCTGCTCCAGCTCCAGAGCAGGGGATAGAAAATGATGACATTTTCCAATGATTCCTTACACACAGTGTTCAGTGCCCATGTGTGGGGTGTGGGTCCTGCAGTGATGCCCTGCTCCTCTCACTGAGCTGGTATTTCCCATCCTTCCAGCAAATCCTGACACGTTTGCTCCGGGATGGAGCAGTCAGAGCACCAGTCTCTGTGGAACCAGAGGAAATGTTGGGTTTGTAGCCCACAGAACCTGAAGAGAAAGCTTAGGCTGAGCTTTGTGTTGCTAAGGGGATAATGCATTTGGAGCAGATTTATTCTTTGCTTCCTCCTTCGTAAATATTTCCTCACTCACATTTTTTTGTATGGATTCTGTTCCTTTCTTACAAACCCTTTCAATGCAGAAATGTGATTATCGGCATTTTTTAAAAATAATAACTTGTAATGATCACAGCACTATAATGGAAACAAACTGAACTTGAATTCCATTTTAGGGCTCACTCGAGGTAAAAATAGGATTTAGGCATAAAGGCAGTCCTTGCACATGCCCCCACACTAACAGAGATATAATGCAACATTTCGTTAATGGCTCTAAAAGCAACTGTAGCCAAATAAACCCCTTTAGGATGGAGAGATGTGTGTAATTAGAGTTGTAGATCTCAGATTAAGCCATTTATCTTTGACTCCTTACGAGATGCATTGTCCTGTGCCCCTGCACGGAGCCTGACTCCAGCAATTGCACAAAGGCAATTGTTATAAGTGCCTTTGCCTTCTCTGGAAATTAGAATTCAAATTTTGTCCTTTCAAACACTCAGCAAAGAATGTCTCTGAAATTACCATTCAATAGGTAACACGGGATTATTGCCACATCCATTTCCTTGAGCTCAGCCTAAAAGCTGTTCCTTGCGTGGTCGGTTCGATCACCATTCCCCCTTGGAAATGCACAGCCTTGGCTTGCTCCTCTCCCTGGATCACCAGCGCTTTTTATTTTTAAAGACAGCCACATATTCTGCAGCCCAGCCTCACAACAGACTCTGCTGTGGCCGGAAATTGGGAAAATAATTAACAGTTCTTTGCTACAACCTCAGTAGTAATGCCTTACAGGGGCAGTGGGGTGGAGGAGCAGGTTTCTTTGGGGTTATTCAGTTTGGATAGGATCTTTGGAAGACCTTATTTCAGTTTACATCAGAGTCTGGCTCCTTCTGCCCAGAAGTACCTGAACACAAAGGTTCGTGGTTTGCTCAGCCCCGGCAGGGTGAGAAGGTGCCACAAGGGCTGTAGCTGATCCCCGAGCCCACTCGTGCCCAGTTCATTGGCACTGGCACTGAGGAGCTGCTTTCTGTGCCTCAAACTGCTGCGAACAACAGGGGAAATCAGAACTTGTTGAGATTCAAGTTACATCACTCTCCTGTCCTTGGTTTCTTTATGACCTGATGCTTCAGTAGCTGCCTTCACACACACCAGCATTTTGCAGCAGCCACCAAAGTCCACGGTGTTGTTTCCAGCAGCCGAAAAATCCAACTTTCACAGACGTCACCTGTGATTTACAGCATTTCCATCTATTTATGAGAAATAATGCTCACAGGTGATCATGAAGAAAGGATTCCAAAGAGGATAACATTGTCCATTTTCCACTCTCACTGGGCTTCTTTGGCTGAGCAGATCCCAGTGTCAAATGCACTTTAAAAGTCTCTGGTATCTTTTACTGCTCTTTGTTCTTAGGCTCAGTGAATGCAGAAAAACCAGACAGGTGCTGTCCTCTTGTAGAAATTCTCAGTGCACATCAAAGTGGACTAATTATCTTTAGAAAAGCACTTGCTGCCTTTGTAGAAATTCCCAGCTATTGTTGTCAGGCTGAGAAGTAATCCAGCAAAAAACTTCAGTGCAGCTGAATACGATTGATTTTGTTTCAAGGATTGCAGGCAATTTAAGGCATGGTAGGAATGCACTTCCTTTTTTTTTT
>VWZT01007953.1:34820-84668 GCA_013397055.1 Pachycephala philippinensis | reverse complement strand
TTTTTTTTTTTTTTTCTATTTTCAGCTATTTTCCAATTACAAAGTGCTCGTGTCCTGGCATGAACATCTGCATTCATTTGGCAAAAGACACATTTCTGATAGAACAGCAAACTCTCCAAAGGTATTAAATCCCGAATTTTTTTCATTCCCAAACTTGTACAGACAAGAGAGAAGAGGAAAATGATGTCATCTCTGATATTGCAGTAATGACTTTTTGTCAACTCTTGATTCTTCTTGTGGGTTTAAGCACTGAGAAACCCAGCAGTGCCTCGTGTTTGAAAAGCAATATTTTCACTGAGTGCAGGACTGGGAAGGACTTTCCATCCAGTTTCTCCTCTGTACGAAGACAAATCCCGATAGAAATTCTTGCAAAAAGTTGTTTTTTGACATCCAGGAGTGCTTGTAGGGAGTGCTGGCAGTCCTCAGTTCTCCTTGTGATAACTGGGAAAGCCCTTAACTGATTTCAGCCTTTCTTCAGGTCAGTCTCCTTAATTAAGGACATCAATATCTGCACTGCAGCCTCTGTGAAGCTCTGTCTCGTTCCTGTGGGAAGAGATGAGGGCACAGAAGGGGCACGTTCCCCCTGCTGGGTGTGGATGTGCATCAGCTGGGAGGGTCGTGCCCACGGAATAACAGAATAATTTCGTTTTCTTCTCATGGGTTGGTATTCCCTTACGACCTAAAGATTTATTCAGAGGGAGGGAGAAAAAAAGAAGTAAAAAAACTTTGTTGCTTAAAAAAAAAAAAAGGAACAAACTTTTAAAAAATATGAAATATCTGGTGAGTCCTGACAGCAGGACAGCACAGGGGATGCATTAATGACCCGTTAATGCACTTCTCAGGTGGTAAATGGCCCATTAATGCTCCCTTGTCAGGTCAGCTTCCATAATTTATTCAAATTCACAGCCGGGGCAGGGAGGAGGAGGGAGGCAGCCGTGGAAGTGGTGTTTGGGACATTAACCCCACAGGTCTTGCTCTTGCGTGGGGCTGATTCTTTACAGGTGCCTTTTGGGGCCGTCTTTTCCTGAAGGAATGTGACAAACAGAATGTCCAGCATGGGGACACGTTCGCACCATTTACACCCTAAACAGGCTGCTTCCTCCCACATTCTCACATTTCCACACCAGTCCCATCCCTCCAGTGAATTATCTGTCATCTGGGCTCTGGCCACAACAATTCCATGTGACAGACCCCAAAAGTTCAGAACTGCAGGGTCTCCTTCACTGAGCCCTCAGCGTCTGAGGCACAGAGAACCACCCCGGGCAGGGATCCAGGTTCTGCTGGTGACCCTGCTCTTGGTGACCCTGGCTGTGGGAAACCAAACCCCAGGAGAGCTGCAGGGCCCTCCTGAGTGACAGCAGAGCTCAGAACCACACTGTGCCCCAAATTCATCCGTGTCCTCCTCCCAGCAGCTCCCCGAGGCCGGTGGTGGCTCTGGACGTCACCTCCTCTGCAGCCACCATGGCAAACCCAGGTATGGACACTGGGAAAGCATCAGCAGAAAAAATCCTCCAGCTCTCTCAGCATTTTGTGAAAGTTCTGCCTTTCCCATGTGAAGAATTTAAAACAATGTGACACTTTTGTAAACTTCTACGCCTGAAGTTGTTTGTCAAAGGTTGTTTTGGTTTTAACCAGAAAAACATCTAGAAATGGATGTCTCAGAACTTGGCAAACCACCTCAAGGGGTGGATGGCCAAGGGACTAATTACTTTATGCCATTCAACACGCTTCTGCTTATTAACATATAAAAGTTGTTCAGTCTTTCATTAACCTTCTTTACTTCAGATCATCTCTTGGTAGCGTGGACTCTGTTGTTTTTACCTGTTCAGGGTGCAACAGTGACACCCAGCAGGGGATGCTCCATCCCTGGCACCCTCCCTTCCCAAGGCTGGGGTGCTCCATCCCTGGCACCCTCCCTTCCCAAGGCTGGGATGTGCCATCCCTGGCACCCTCCCTTCCCAAGGCTGGGATGCTGTGGCTGCTGATGGAGATCTCCCATGGGGCTGGGGGCTCTGGGATGTCTGTGCAGGATTTCCAGGCTCCCCAGCTCGCCCTGAGCCGTGTCTGGAGCACAGAGCATCCCCAGGAAACATTGTGTGTGGTTTGTGGCAGATGTTGGCCCTACCCCTGTGTTGTTTGTGGCAGATGTTGGCCCAACACATCCCATAAAAACCCCAAAGACAGAGATCCCCCGTCCCCACAGGATCTATTTCAGGGTTTGGCTGTTGTTGGTTTTACAGACCGTTCCCTGTGTCTGAGCTGATTCTTCCCCGTTGCAGACGCAGCCCATTACTATTGCTCCTCCCCAAAATGAGCACACAAACCCCGCTCACTCCTCCTCTCCCTCCAGCAGCCTTTAATGTGCTTTGAAGGCTGCTATCCCTTCGTTCAGCCGTCTCCTCCGCAGTCTGCACAGCCCCAGATCTTTCAACCTCACCTCCGAAGTTTAATTCTTTGATCTTTCTCACTGTAGGAATGAGTCAACTTTTTACCTGCAGCGGGGTTTCCAGAGCTCGGTGCAGTTTGAGGGAGTAGGGGAGGACTTGGCTGTTCCTTGGCTTGGAGCTAAACCACTCTTTGTGTTTCCCGTGTGCTTTATCAAACTTTTGGTTCATATTCTGCTCTAATCTCAGATTTTTTTTCTTTCTGCATAAAAGGGACCAGTTTGTGCCTTTCGCTTTGCACTTGTGAAAAATGGTTGGGCTCGAGTGTAGGAATTTGCATTTGTTCTTTGTGGGCTGCATCCTTTTTCATTTTCCTTATTTATGTACCTCTTCAGCAATAAAAAAAAGGAAGAGAGTTCCTAATTTACCACATTAATTTCCAAAGTGACCCTCTGACCACATGTGAAGAAAATTATTGCCTCTCTCAGGCTTCAAGTGGGGAATTTTTTATTTTAAAATTATCATAAGCAGGCAATATTAGCTTTGCATCTGTTTTACATACAAACTTTAAAAATGTAGTAGTTCCTCTCTCAAATTCTTCAGTTATAATATCAAAAAAGTGAAATCTTTTGACAGTGGTGTTGATCTTGTCTTCCTTATGAAATTAGGGGAAGAAAATCCAGTATTTCAGGTAGCAAATATTAAGTTTGGCTGCTGTTTTAGATGTGACAAAACCACTTGTTTTGCCTGTAGAGTAACAGTGATGTGAATCCTGGTGGTGCTGGAGACTGAAGCAAATCTCCCATTTAGTGGCTCCAGGTTTGCAAACATCTTTATTTTGATCCTGCAGGTTATCACCCTGTCAGGATGTGTGTGGAGTTTGTGGTTGCAGTAGGACAAAGCTGCCTCATCCACAAGGGAAACAATGAAAGTCTGCAGGAATCCGCCTTCATTGATGTGGGGTTACTTTAAGAAGTGAATTATTTTCGTTACAACTTCTGATTTCTGTCACGGGTGAAAAGTGGCATCGCTTTTCAGACAGATTGTGGTGTGTGATCCCTCACTGAGGGAGGTTCTGTGCTGCCACGTGTGCTCCTGATATTGGCATTTTCTGATTTGAACTGCTTTGCTCAGCAGTGCTGAGTGGGGCGTTGGGCAGAGCAGAAGGTGTCTGACCACTCCTGTCCCCTTCAGAAGTGTTGGGCAGAGCAGAAGGTGTCTGACCACTCCTGTCCCCTTCAGAAGTGTTGGGCAGAGCAGAAGGTGTCTGACCACTCCCATCCCCTGAGCAGCTGAACCCCCTGGATGGATCTGGAGGGATGATCTGTGGCTCATTGCTGCTCTGCAGCCACGGCAAACAGCCCCTGACTGCCCTGCAGAAGCACATTAAATACATTTGGGATGAGGATTTTTAGGAATGCCTGGTGACACAGAAATATGGACTGACAGACGCTCGGCACTCCCCCGAAAAATGAGCTCCAGGTTTGTCCCTTCTGGGTTTAGATCAGCTTGGATAAAGGTTTTCCAGATGAGCCCTGCCCTGTGCATCTCTCACTGTAATGCACACTGGGGATGTTAAATCCCAAGTCAGATGCACTTCCGAGTTTCACCCAAGAACTAAGCCATAAATATACAAATATCAGTTTATATGTGCGTGTGAGGGAGCTTTGGAGGCTAACTGTGAGAGCTGCAGGGAGATCTGAGCTTTTGGGACATCACATCCCTATTTTGTGTCCAGCACCTCTTTGTTCCCCACTGTGCATGGTGAGGGGCAGCCTGGAGGGTGCTGTGACCCTGCTGGCATCACCAGAGGTGTGGCAGTGCCAGGAGGGTGCTGTGACCCTGCTGGCATCACCAGAGGTGTGGCAGTGCCAGGAGGGTGCTGTGACCCTGCTGGCATCACCAGAGGTGTGGCAGTGCCAGGAGGGTGCTGTGAACCTGCTGGCATCACCAGGGTGTGGCAGTGCCAGGAGGGTGCTGTGACCCTGCTGGCATCACCAGGGTGTGGCAGTGCCAGGATGGACCCAGGGAAGCTGGGAGGGCCAGGAGGACACCTGGGCACGCACAGCTCCTGGGGGAGGGCAGCCAAGGAGAAAACAGCACTGTCTGTGTGGGATTTCTGTCTGTGTGGGATTTCAGGCTGTGGCAGAGCTCTCCTTCCCCACGGGGAGCAGTTCCATCTGCTGTCTGAGCAGAAAGCAGCCGTGGAGGAGGGAAAGGGAGCTCTGCACCCTGGGGAAGCTGCTGTCTGTCCCCAGCTCCTCAGAGAAACCCTGTGACAACAGGGCAGGCTCGCCCCGTGTCCTAAAATGGGAAAGGAGCAGCAGGAAGGGCAGTGGAGGAGAAGAAATGCGAAGAGGCAGCCCGGGGGGATCCCGGATTGTGCAGGAACAGGGTTTTCCCTGACCTCCTTGGAGCCGCACCAGCTCACGCGGAGCGGGATTCAGGTAGAAAACCCCTCCGCAAAGCAGCCGCTCCAACCACAGCCATCTCAGAGGCGAATTCCCATGCTGACAGCCCTGCTAACCACTGACAAAGGTGCCTTTTTTAGGGGTTGGGGAGGGCATTTCGCCAAAGGCATCCCACATTCCGTCTGCTGAGCGCGCGGTGCCAGGATTGGCGCACGCACCGAGAGCACAAGGAGCCGCTTCCCGCTCGAGCTGCCAGGAGCGCTGGGGGTGATCTGTGAGTGATGCTGCTGGGAGGAAGCACAAACCCAACATCTTGTCCATCAAAGCAGAAAACACCTCCGAAAGGCGGCGAGAGCACAGCAGCGTCGCGAGGAGCTGCGTAAAACCAGCAGCAAATAAAACCCCGAGCTGGCGCCGACAGCTCCTCGCTGCCTGCCAAAAGTGAAAAAGCAGAGCCTAATCAAGCCCTTCCAACCCTCTGTGCCAGTGCCTCTGCAGAGGCTCTTTCTCCGAGAATCTGAAATTCTGAGAGCTGTCTTGAGGGAGACATTTCACACCACTGCTGCCGTAGGTGCAGCAGCAAAATCGCTTTAGCTGGGGCACGGCTCCTTGTTCTGCTTTGCTGAGGTAATAAACATCAGCTGAATAATTTAGGCTGAAATAAAAAGGCCCCGTATTTTTTTTTTTTTCCTTTGACAAACAGTTATTTCTGTCACCCACAATAACCGTTTTTAAGGATAGCAGAGTGAAGCTGAGTTTTTCCATTTATAAGTTTCAAACTTTCTTTTGTTTTGAAGGCCTGAATTATTCACGTTTTTGCAGCGTTTCGCTGTGGTGGTATTTGAAGCCAGGATTTGAGGAAAAACACGATCCGTTGGCAAGAAACAGGAGAGAAGAGAGATGTATCTATTTTTCAAGCAACTGGCCCACTGTTTTAACAATCAGGGGAAGGAAGGAACTTGATTTCTGACAAGAAATCGCTAATTTTTATATATTCATCTATGAATCTAACTGGGAAGCTCATGGATGTAGAAGAGGATTAGGTCCTGCTTCTCACTCAGGTGCAGGTGGTCAGAAAGTTTCTCTGAGATAACAGAATTTAACTTGTAGGAAAAGTGATGAAAGATGCAGGTTCCTTGTGTCTGAGGAGGGCTGCCCTTAGGGAATGAGAGAAAACAGGTTCAGAGGGCATTGCTCTGGGCAGGCAAAATCCTGTGCACAAACAGCAAACGAGAGGTGTAGGCAATTATTTAAAGTATTATGGGAAAATGACCAAGCCCTACACTAATGTATGGTGTAGGTAAAGGGAGTTTGGATGGAAAACAACACAAAACTTCCTGTCTTGTTCCATATTTGATCCTGCTTCGCACACTTTAACATCCTTTCTTGCACTGCACACCAGAGGAGTGGGCTCTCACCTTGGTGTGACCTTACAGCCAGGCTGTGGTCACCCCCAGAGGAAGAGCCAGAATGATTAACAATATGGATTAATTCTTGGCTCTGCTTGTCCTTAAACTGATGACTCTGTATATCCACCCCACAGCTTTTGGCATTGCTTGTGACCCGAGGCCTCCTGGATGTAAACAGGAGCAGCAAATATTCCAGGGCTCAGTAGTAAATATTACAGTGCATGGCTCAGTTTTTAGCTTAGGTGATAGATGGCTGGAGATAGAAATGAAAAACTCGCAAAGAAAATGGGAATATATGTTTACAATGTTCTCTTGAATTGCAGAGATCTAATTTCTTACTGCATCTTTATTTTCATGGGTATGAGCCTGGGGAGAATTTTCTTTCTACTGCTAGTGAGTTTGTGTGTTATGAAAGTAGTTTCTTCACAACTCTCTTGCAATTGAAATGTTGTTAAGCCATTGTCTAAATATAGGCTAAAACTAAAACCCTCAGCAAACAATTTCTTCCTTTTTTTCTGTGCAAAAAAGGTTGGGTCTGGGCCAAATTCTGCCCTAGGTCTGCCAGGGGAGTCCTGCCCTCTGGGGAAGAACAGCACTGCAGGAAAAGCTGGGGGAGAGGGTGCCTTTAGTGAATTATTGCTTTTTGGAAAAGCCAAGTCTCCTGTCTGAGACTCGTTTCTCCTCTGAGAACTCCTGATGCTGAGTTTCCTGCTGCTGGGAAGGTTTGTGATCTGTAGATGTGTTGCAGGAGCCCACTGCAAGGGAGCAGAAGGAATTCCAGGGCATGCAGCCTTCAGCAAGGGCTTTAACCCATCCTGAATCACTTGAAGCTCTCTCTTTTTCCTCTTCACGTTCTTTCAAACACGAAGCAGCCCCACACACACACAGAACATTAACTGCAGTCTCTGTGGGATGTCCTTGGAGGTTGGGTGGCAAAAAAGCAAAGTTGGGATGTGAAGGTCCTTGCTGTCCCCGTGCCCACGGTGCCTGGCACGGCCACACAGCCACAGCCAGGGCACAGAGTGACCACACAGCCCCTGTTTGCTCACCTTCCCAGGACCTGCTGCCCCAGGATCCATGCACCACGTTCACTCCGTGCAGCCTCACGCAGCCTGGGGGCTTCAGGGGGTAAAATAAAGGAAACAGAGATTTCCTGAGTGTTTCCTGTTGGCTGTGATGCTGTGACACGAGCACGTGAGCCAGGTTTCAGCTTCCATCAAACCTCATTCCCTTGTGTGTCCCTGCTGCCTCTGCAGGGCTGCAAACCCCTTCCAAAGGTTATTAGTTTGAAACACTTCAGGGGCTACATCCCTGTGCCCAACCTGTTCCTGCCTGCGTTATTTTGGTGGCAGTAGACAAAAGAGAGAAAAGCTCTCTTTGATTATTTTTTTTTCCCCTTTGTGTGCTGCTTTGCAAGTAGTTTTCCATCCAATTAATCCCACTAGGTTTCTAATTGAAGTGGTGGTTTGCATAAATATTAATCAGTCACTAAGAAACATGGAGGGTCAGGGACAGGCCAAATGAAAGAGGGTGTTTGGTACCTGCTCTGATGAATTTTTGCTGAGCTCTCCTGTTGCAGAAGATGCTCAGATTATGTTTGCCTGGTGTGTTTTTGTCGAGTCTTATTGGCAATAGCAATACAGGTAAATAAATTATGTAAGGATGTAACTTGTTCTCGTTGCCCCTTAATGCCATTTCAGTGGGAAGTAAGTGGCTGAATATTTTCTTTGCTGCTCTGGTCTCTCAGTTCCTCTCTGACTAATGAACGGGGAAATATTTCTTCACTCTCCCCAGTGTAATATCTTGTGAGGACAAATAAATTAAAGCCTTGGAGCCTTTATATGAGTAGGGGCCATATAACCTGCTAGAGAAAATTGCCAGGCAATGTTCTTGGTACTCACCTTGGCTGTGTAACTTGTTTGCTGCTGGCACAAATTCAGCTCCAAACTGAGACAGTTTCAGATGCTTTGCTCTCCAGGATTGTTTTCATTTCAATGTCCATGAGATTGATCTGACCACTTCATTAGACCCCTTTACCTTTGTTAATTCAGTACTTTAAAAATTTAGGAAAATGAAGGAACTGCTTAGGAAGGTGCATTGACAGTGAAGGAAAGGTACTGGCCAGACTGAGGCTTCTTTGTTATCAGTGCTTAATTACAGGAAAATGATTTCCTGCACAGAACTGGCAGGGCACTGGAGTTGTGCCTTGCCCTCATTCCCCCTGTGCTGCCCTCAGGCACCCTCAGGCAGGGAGCAGGAAGGAGCTGGGAGGTTTGGTGGGTGAGGACAATTTGGGTTCTGGGACAAGTGAGGGTGCAAAGCCACCCTGAGTAGGGAGGGCAGCTTTGTGCTCACATTGATTAATCAGAAAACTGCACAGAAACCTGCATCTGCCTGGCAGAGAGAGAAAAAAGGAGCTTATTAAAAAAAACATCCACGGTTTGGGACCACATTCTGCTCATGGGCTGAGGCTGCAATCAGCTTTTCTTGCTGCCAGGTTTCTGTGCAGTGGCAGGATGGCAGCAAGGGGCTGGGACAGGCAAGGTGCAGCTCTGTAAATCCAGGGAAGCTGATTTCCCGTGGATGGCTTTCAACAAGGTGGAGAAAAATGACAAAATATCAAAGCTTGAGTGTTAATACTTAAGTGCTACATTCCACTTTTCCATCCATCCTTGCACTCCAGTGCTGCAGGCAGCACATTCCCATCGATAGATCCAAGACACAGATCCCAGGGCTGTGCCCATCAGGCTTTCCCTTGCCTTTGTTAAGCTCAGTAAAGTTGCAAACACCGTTAAAATTAAGTTGCCAGAGGAAAATGTTTCTGATGCATCTGTTTTTATCACTTACCCCGTGGTGACATCAGGCAGCCTCGCAGGCAGCCAGGGAGCACAAACACAATTGCAGAGGGGATGGGGAAAGAAGTTTCAATTTTTCTTCTGCTGAAATGTAGGAGTTCTGGGGAAACAGAGACAATTCAGAGATATTTGCCTTCCTTCAGGCGTGCCATCAGCTCTTGTAGGAGCTTCAAAACAAAACTCACCGAGATGACAGCGCTTTGTTTGCTGCTGCACTGAGGAACGAGGCTGCTCCTGGGGGAGCATTTTTTAACATCCTTGCAGTGCCAGGCTGGAGAGAAGCCTCAGAGCATTGTGTGGTGACAGCCATCCCAGCTCCTCGGACATGGGAGTGCTCTTGTTGCCTGTCACCCGAAAGGACATTGATGTGGAAATTATGGAACAGCCAAAGAAATGAAGGCACAGTGTGATAGAGTTTGTCAGCTGCTAATCTGATACCCACACACATGCATGTTGTGTGTCTCCTTGTGTTAAACCATCCTGTGCAGGAATTTAGCTGTTAGGTAGAACAGTGTGTGACCATAATCAATAGCATCACTTTTCTCTTCCCTCCCTCCCTTATCACAGCTTCGAGTTATCACTGGAGCCCCTCACAGCTCAGTGATGGTTATTAACAGATCTGGGTGACCTACCAGGTAATTTTGGTTTGGTTTGGTTTGAGGTGCTGTGTAAAACTCTCCTACAGGTTGTAGCTGGCACGTTGAGTTAAGCTCAGGACAGAGCTGTCAGTGAGCTGTTGCACCAGTGCCTCCAACTCTTAACAAAAACAGACTCCCTGTGCGTGTACTCTAAAAAGTTTACAAATTTGCAGCTATTTGCTTAATCAGGCCAGAACAGAAAGCTGAGCTCCACAGGCAGCAGTTGTTCTGATGGTTTGGAGAGATCCAAACAAGGAGAGAAAAAGACAAAGGGTGCCAGCCTGCACACCCCTGGGCTCTGGGGGTGATGTTCCTGGTGAGAGATGGCTCCAAAAGCCTTTTCCAGTGCCACAAACTCCCGTGACATTTGGAAAAGCCTCGCTGTTTTGTCTTCATGGAAACGTCTCCGAGGAACCACGGCAGCCTGGTCATTAGGTCACTCTTTAGGAGACCAAAGGCCCAAATCTTTTCATCCTTGAAGAGGGGATTTGAAGCTGGGTCTGCACTAGCTGCTCTCCCTTTCACATGCCCAGGGAAAAATATCGCTCCTGAAAACATCTTCTGGCTTTGACAAACGTTCGCTTACAGATGAAATATATTTTTGCCAAAAAAAAAAAAAAAAAAAAAAAAAACAAAAAAACAAAAAACAAAACCTAAGCCATTTTTTCCCTCGGCTCTGCCGTTCTTTATTTTTCCCTGCTTTCATCTCCAAGCCTCCTACCCTTTTTCTGTCTTGTCTATTTTGATTCAGCCCATGCCCTGAGTGACTCCTGTCTTGCTGTGTGCTTGTTCAGTGTCTATCGCGGCGCCTTTCAATCTGTTAGCACCCAGAGGCATTAACATAATGCAGGTAATAAGGGCTAAATTTAACTTGCTCACAACTACTTTTACCCACTCTAATATGCATCACACTCTTCGACTGACAGGCTCAAATTGCATATAATAGCTGCCTGGCTACAGTACACAGACAAAGAAGGTGATAGAAAGCATTTACCTCAATAAAAAAAAAATATTTTTCCCATCCAGATACCTCGGCTTCATTTTTTCCCATTGCTTTCAGAAGCTTCATGTCAGGATAGATTTTTCCTTCCACTGTGATGACATTAAATCTCACGGCTGCTGTAAAATATGCTTTATGAGTTATTAAAGAGTGTTACAGCAGCTGAATTGGGCAATCATTAAATAAATATTGCTAAATAGTTTATTAAAAGGAAATTTAAGTGCTTGCCATTTTTACTTATCCTCCCTAGGATAGTTGATTTTATAGGTTTTCTTCCTTTATCTATTTTTATAATCTGGAATAAACTCTACAAACTTCATCATTCATCCAAATATCTATAAGAGGTTTAATTGATGAAGATCCCCTTTGAATAAAAAATAACTAAATAGCAGTTCCTAATTTTCTGTGTTTAGCTCCACGAGTATCCCAAACTGAAAACTCCAGAAAATTACTTTGAAGTTGTTTAGCCCGTAATTCTTTGCTTTTGCAAGGTGTACTCACTGAGTTAACCAATAATAATCAAACATTGGATGGAAAAGTAGAAAAAAAGTCATTCAAAAAGTACAAAAGGACTGAATCATAGGGAACAGTTTGTGAGGGTTCTTTTGGACACAACAGCTTTTTGTGGTCTTTTGGACACAACAGCTTTTGGTGGTCTGGAGCAGCTTCCTCAGCACCAGGGCATTGAACACCCAGCTTATCACCAGAGCTACCCAAAGATCTGCAGAAAGCAGCTCCAGACTGTGATTTCTCCACGTTGTGATTTATTTCATTATTTTTTCCCCCAGGAACTCGTGCTTGTTCCTGAATTCACTCTCCTTTCTGAAGCTCTCGTGGCTGTGGGGTCCATTTGCAGCCGTCTTTGCTAACCCCATCTCTGCCCTGGTTACCCCAATCTGTGCTGCTGCAAGCTCCTGATAGATTCCCAAATCCCAGCACACGGCCCCTGGCTCCATCCCCTCGACACCCAGCTCCTCTTGTCCATCTCTAACACGATTTTATCTCTCCTGGCTCTTTTCCATTCAGTTGTCTTCTGTGCCAATAGGTTTAAAAATAGCTCCTGCATATTTAATTATGCTTCACTTGCCTCTGTTCCTGCCAGTCCATCCAGTCTCCAGTGCAGGGCTTGGTCTGCTGACAGAATTCCCATTTAGGCTGGCCCATGTTAAACACCCAGCCCATTTAGGCTGGAAAAGGCTTATCCTGGAAGGCTGGGAGCCTCTGCAGCATTGACCAAAATTAGGTCAACAATGTCACACAAGTGCCCTGCAGTTCATGGTAAAATTGCTCATTAAGAGCCATGAAAGCAGGGTATAACCGTGGACAGAGAAGCAAAGAAGTAATCAGAGGAATATTTCCCTTTCCTCTTTTAATAAGCTATCATTTACCCTTGTTCTGTTTTGATCCCTTTGGGGCATATATCTTGTGCAGGGAAATGTTAAAAAAAAAAAAGAGAGAGAGATAGAGAAAAGTAATAATGAAATAGTGCATGTGTTTAAATATTTGCAGGAGAAAGGAAACAGAGAATTTCTCACTAAGTCTGTGATGAAATGGAAGAAGTACAGGCTTGTCAAAGCAATAATTAAGTTTGGTTCCAGAGGGCTGTTTGTGTTAAATCTGCTGGGGTTTCTTGCAGGAAATGGTCTGTCTGGAGGGCTCTGATACAGAAGCCCACTGAATTCAGGTTTTCCCACTGACTCAAAGAGTCTGAAACCCTAAAAAGCAGCGGGAGCTTTGTCTGTGTCGAGGTTATCACCAGGATAATTCGACTTCTTGGTGTAACACCAATGTCTGCTGTCAGCTCCTGTTCCAGCCAAAGTCAGAGATGTACAGACACCAAACAGGGATAGTCCCTGGGCTGGAAAACATCCCTCAGAAAAGGAGCTTTCCTTTATTCTACAAACAACCCCGTGTTTATGACTGTATCTCCCTCAGCACATCGGGATGCACGTCGGGGGAATTCCACCAAACACAGGAAGGTGCTGGAGGTGAGGTGAACCCTCATTTAGCTGTTTGAATATCCTCTGCAAGGCAAACACATCCATATTTCATGGATTTGCAGAGCTGTGAGCCCCAGGTATTTGACCTCCCTTCCATCAGCTCCTCATCCCAGACGAGCGCAGTTCATCTTTTCTCGCAGCGTAAACACGAGTGGCTCTTTAAACTGCTGGAGGTGTTTGTTTCCTCTGAGATGCACTTTTCATTTGCTGCATTAGCAGCAGAGAGGAGTGATGGCACTTGTGGTAATGCAGGGATTAAGCACAGAATCAGTGTAGGGAAAGGGAGGGAGCTGAGATGCTGAGACAGAGCCTGGGACACTCGTTTGGTTCTCCCACTGAGCGAGTTCTCGGCGCAGGGGCAGTCTCCAGGCACCAAAGGACATCAAAAGTGGTAAAGGACAAAGATGTAGCAGCAGCTGACCTGTACCAAAGTGTTGGGGAAGATGAAATAGGAAAGCCTTATAAATATGATCACCTGGCAAAAGATGCTGAGAATATGGAAACTACAAGCGAGATTGAAATGAAGACAAGCTTTGAGATACCAAACTCCAGTTACTGAACAACTGGAAAACAATGGTTTGGCCACTGAAGGTAATCCCCCTTTGATGAAACAAAGCCCTCTGCTTGCAGACACGTCCAAGGGTCAGAACAGACCCTGTTAATGTTACAGAGGATCCAAAAAGCAGTTTTTCGGGTTTAAAATATAACGCCGTATGGTAATGCGATGATTCTTACAGGTTGTATGTAATTTGTAGGATTTGTAGCATGTTCTGGATTGGTTAATGAAAATCAGAATATTCAGCACAGGAGATGATTTATTGTATTGTAAACAGCAACCACTGGCTCTCTTTCCACCTCTCTTCTACTCTCTCTCCCCCTCTTGCTCTCCTGTTTCTCTGACCTGCTTCAGGCTGCATCTGGCAGCTCCTGGCAGGTCCCTTAAACCCACGCCCTTTCACAATAAACCCCATGCTCTGAGACCTGACTTCAGAGATCTCTCCTCTCCGTCCCGACCGTCCGAAACAAACCCAACCTACACATCTTACAGCAGAGAAAGCAAAGGGATTCCCTGTCACACCCTGATGGTATGGCTGAGGGCTAGAGACACCAATCATCCATCCATGGATTGACCTGAAACCTGCTGGCTCCAATCACAAGGTGCTCGTTGATCTCAGAGGATGATGCAGCAAGATTTAAGTGTTTTTATTCTGTTAACTCTGATTTTTGTGATCTTGTCTCCGCTGTGTGTGAGCTGACACCACGGGAGGTGTGTGCTGAGCCTGAGAACGGGTGCTGGCCGTGCCCCCCAGGCCTGGCAGAAACGTCAATTACACTGGGAACATGACAACAAAAGAGGAGTGCTAAAGAGCCATCACACTGCTGAAAAAATGTGAGAAAATTAATGACAGATGATACTTGCTTTTTTTTTTTTAAATTTTTTAATTTTTTTTTTTATTTTTTTGTTTTTAATTAGCAAAAAGGGTGGAATTTGAAGCACAAAACTTAAAAAAATGCTGCAATAATATCAGTCTGCTCAAGATGCTAAATCGTGCAAAACCTGGTGTAGNGCTCTCCTGTTTCTCTGACCTGCTTCAGGCTGCATCTGGCAGCTCCTGGCAGGTCCCTTAAACCCACGCCCTTTCACAATAAACCCCATGCTCTGAGACCTGACTTCAGAGATCTCTCCTCTCCGTCCCGACCGTCCGAAACAAACCCAACCTGCACATCTTACAGCAGAGAAACCAAAGGGATTCCCTGTCACACCCTGATGGTATGGCTGAGGGCTAGAGACACCAATCATCCATCCATGGATTGACCTGAAACCTGCTGGCTCCAATCACAAGGTGCTCGTTGATCTCAGAGGATGATGCAGCAAGATTTAAGTGTTTTTATTCTGTTAACTCTGATTTTTGTGATCTTGTCTCCGCTGTGTGTGAGCTGACACCACGGGAGGTGTGTGCTGAGCCTGAGAACGGGTGCTGGCCGTGCCCCCCAGGCCTGGCAGAAACGTCAATTACACTGGGAACATGACAACAAAAGAGGAGTGCTAAAGAGCCATCACACTGCTGAAAAAATGTGAGAAAATTAATGACAGATGATACTTGCTTTTTTTTTTTTAAATTTTTTAATTTTTTTTTTTATTTTTTTGTTTTTAATTAGCAAAAAGGGTGGAATTTGAAGCACAAAACTTAAAAAAATGCTGCAATAATATCAGTCTGCTCAAGATGCTAAATCGTGCAAAACCTGGTGTAGTGCCCACACACACACACACACACACAAAACCAAAAAAATTCTGCTTTCTTGTTTCCTAGAAAATCTGTGGAGGGCCTCCACCTTGAGAAGATAATAATTTGAGTGAATTGTTGACGCTGATTAATTCATTATCTTAAGAAATATTTCCCAGAGCACCCACCCAGCTCAAGGGGTTGAAGGGAGCCTGTGAGATTTTGCCATCTCTGGCCTTCCAGAGGTCAGGCACTGTTCTAAACATTTCACAGGGGCTGCAGTTACAGCCCAGAGCAGAAAATCCCCAATTTCTGTGGTGTTTGTGCTGCCTGTCTCTGGCTGTGCCATGGGCCTGGCTCCCCTGGGGCTGAGGGGATGATATTGAAGGAGAGAAGGATCAGGACGACCAACCAAAGTGTTTAATGGAATGAGGATTTTCAGTTGAATTTTATTTGTTGGGCATGACCCCATTTCTCTCTGTTCTTTGCTAACTTCTCCAAAACTTGAAGCTAATATCTATTTTCTTTTCTGACCCGTTTCACTGCTTTTATAGGAGGTTTTGGTGTTTTGTTGTGCTTGTTCCCTGGCTTTTGATGTAATTGAGATGTGTTTTGGAGAGGAGACGGGCAGCAGAGCACCTTTAGGGTCCCGTGACTGAAATGCTGTGCCCTGGCACGCTGCAGATGTCAAGAGCATTGTGCTGGAAGTGGGATGGGCACCACAGGAAAGGAGATTTAACTCTGCCCTCTGCCCCTCACACGGCCTGTCCTGCTCCAGGCTCTGGGCTCAGCGAGGCAGAGTCACCCTTGGTTCAAAAAACAATCACTGCAAAGCCTCCAGAACACGATCTCATGTCAGGAACAGCCACGGAGTTAATTCAGTGCTGTAAAAATGTTATTTGGAAACTGCTGCTTTTAAATAATTGCCATCTTTTGATATGCTGGGTATATTTCACCAACCCAGAACTCACTTTTCCACTTGAAACAAAGCTGAGAACAAAGAGTGCCTGTGTGAAACCAAAGTGCCTTAAAGCCAGCTGCAGGTGCCTGCACAATGCATACTTCTGAGAGGGAAGCACTAAAGTCAGAGAAATAAAATGGCCATTGAACTCTTATGTACAATGAGAATTCCTGGCTAAACATATATTCCATTTCAGATCTGTCCCTGGGGTGAAAATCACAGCTGGCTACAAGCACCCGGCAGTGAGCTGCCTGGGAGGGGTGGTGTGCATCCCACAGCCCTCTGCTGGAAGGAATTTGGAAATCTTAAGTGTGGATCTGGCAGAAACATGCAGAAACTGATTTTTCCGTTAATCAGAAATATTTGCGTTTTCAAAAAAAACCCCAAAGGTACCCACTCTTCTTAAGGGAGAGCTGAAGACCTTTACATTTCCTCAGAGTCCAAAACTTCCTCATGCACATCAAAACCTAAAAGAACAGGAAACTTCCAGCCTGGTGGAAAGGAAGACAGGGATCCTTCTGCACCACAGTTCATTTTATTTGGCTTCCTTTCCCAAGAACTTCCTTGGAAAAAGTTGGTCACTCATAAACATGTCCCTGTGGAAAAAATAATTAATTAGAAAAATCTCCTCTAACCCCTGTTTTGTGTGCAGGAGATGGGTGGGGGGGTCCAATGGCCAGAATATTCCGTGAGTTTGGGAGTGAATTTAATGGATTTTGTTGCCACCCCTGCACTGTGCTGATGCCACGAGGGAGGGAACACAAAACCTACAGCTCTGGGTTTCCATTCCCTGAGCAATCATTAATGCCCAGGGGAGAAATGGCTCTGAATGGAGGAGGAACAGAGCAGAAACCAACTGAAAACTTCCCTGGGCTGCACCTCAAACCTTTGGTCCTGGGATCCCTGGAAAATGTGAAGGGAAAGAGAGCCCAGCTGGGACAGAATTCCTTTATTCTGTGCCCGTGGGGTGAGCCAGGTCCCTGGGGACTCAGGAAACAGCTGTCTCTGAAATCCAGGAACGGAAATATTCCCAAAGCTGGAGTTCTCTGTGCTGCTGCATTGCCAAAGCTTGGGTAGGGCTGAAATCTGCTGCAGCTTCCATTGCTGAATTAAAGAACATTGCTTTCTAATAATTTGGTGAAAAGCACTGCTATAGTTTGGATGTGTGGACATTAAGTAGCTTTTGATTTCTGATTTGTTCCATAGTGCTGAGATGGTGCTGGAGGCAATTAGCTGCGTTTGGAAGTCGGGGGATGATTGATTGCTCTGCTCCCTCTCAGCTGCTCTGTGGGTTTAACTTTTATCTACAGTTTAAAATCAAAGGGCTCTTTCCTATTTTTTAAAAAACGAGTTTACAATCTGTTGACAAAAAGGCCCTCCATCTGAATGCGTCGTATTCTCTCACATAGCTGGATTAAAAATGACAGTTACATTTCAAGCAAGATAATATTTTCCTGATTATTTCTTTCTGGAGAAAAAAAAAAGCTTTATGGTGCAATTTCTGTTTTCACTTGACCATTTTAGAGCCTTTTTTCATTTAGAAATTTCTTCACTCCAGCTCTGCTAAGCAGTAATAGATCAGTATTTGTTTGATTTGGGTTTTAAGTGACTAGAGGCTCTAAATTTGCAAGTGGAAGTCAATGAGGCTCTGTGCTGACTTGGGTTGGAATGAACAAGCAGGGATAGACTCTTTTTGGGTTTTTTAAGTTGTACAACAACCAAGGCAGTGAAGAGCAGGTTCTTGTCCCAAACCCATCTCAATCCCCTTATTTGGAAATTATTCCCTGAGCTGATTTAGTTTGTGAGAGGTGCTGAGGCCTGTCCCAGCTCTCCCTGCCCTGCACCACCCACATTTCCTCTTGTCCAACATTCCCCCCTGCCTGTCCCAGCTCTCACTCCTTCCTCAGGGTGAATGTAAAAATTGCCACGTGCCCTGCCTGGATCACTCCTTCCTTGGGTGAATATAAAAATTGCCACGTGCCCTGCCTGGATCGCTCCTTCCTTGGGTGAATATAAAAATTGCCATGTGCCCTGCCTGGATCACTCCTTCCTCAGGGTGAATGTAAAAATTGCCATGTGCCCCAGCTGGATCACTCCTTCCTCAGGGTGAATATAAAAATTGCCACGTGCCCTGCCTGGATCACTCCTTCCTCAGGGTGAATATAAAAATTGCCACGTGCCCCAGCTGGATCACTCCTGGCAGGGGCAGGAGATGTGTGAGTGGCACCTGGGTCCTGCAGTTCATTGGCATTCACAGTGCCCAACAAGGAGCTCTCCAGCTCCTTCCTCCAGCTCAGCTTATAAAGAGAACACACCTATAAATTATCCAGAGGAGAGGGCGAGACATGCACAGACAGGCGAAGATGAAGAGGGAGGAGGAGCAGAGATTTTAAGGCCACGACAGAATTCTCTGTCTCATTTTGGAGCCGGCGTGCGTATTTATGGTGCGGGGATGGGAAAGGCCCACGGAGAGAACACAGCTCACAAATCACAGCTCTCAGCTTGCTCCAGAGTTTGTTAAAGTTCACTCGTGTCTCCTCTGCTTGTACTCCATCAATCACTGCTGCCTCTGCAAACAAGGGTGAGCTTGCATCCCCCAGCTGCAGGGAGATGGTGTCCAGTCCCTCGCACGCTTCTTCCTCTTCCAGTTCTGCCTGAATCTTCCTCCTCACGGGAAAGGACTGGGAGATCGCAGCTTTGTGTCACCTCCTGCAGGTTCCTCCCATTCAAACCCCAGTCCCTCGATGCAAAGGTTCTCCTCAGACCCCTCCTCTCACTCCAGAACAATCCTGTGGGGTGTGGAAGGACAGGGTTCTTTGCTTTGGTCTTAAAATCCTTAGGTAATTCCATTGATCTGGAATCAGGTGATTGTAATGTTTTCTCCCCCTGTGTTTTGACCTAGTGTGCAAGGGGAATAAACCTTGAAAGTGAGTATTTTATAATATCTTTATAATTGACTTTTCTTAAAGAAACCTTTACTTTCAAATACGGAGGTTCAGACTGGTTTCTTAATTCCCTTCTGAATGCAACAAGTGGCAGATCTGGTGCTGGATCTATGAGCTCCCAGTTTTACACTGGTGGACATTTGCAGGTTTATCTGATGCTGCTCCTGCCAGGAACATCAGCCCCATACTCATGAAGTTATCTCAAGTTTGTGAAAAGAAACAGAATAAAGCAGATATCCAGCAGCTCCTGGGTGCTGCCCAAATCTCTCTGCTCTTCTGCAGAATATTTGCTACAAATGAAAGGCATAACAGGGTGCATTAAAAACATTTGTTTTGTTTTTCTCCAACACATTCTGTCCACAAAAACTGAGATTTCCAAACACCATCTAATTGAACTTAGTCCTATCCCTGGTTATTTGTGGTTCTGTGCACAGATTTTGTGGGGCTGTAGAAGCTCTGCCCAGCTCTGTAGTGAAGCTGTCTCTGAGCTCCAGGAGCAGTGGGAACCCCTCAGAGTGGTTTTCCTGCTTTAGCACAGGGGTTTGGGGCATTTTTTGTTGTTCCTCTGTCAGGTCACACTGACAGCCAGTTCTGACCTTTCCAGTGGAAGGGTTTTTGGGGCTGCAGACATTATTCTCTGCTGTTGGCTGACATGAAGATTAGGTTCTGCTCTTGCTGGCAGTGGGATGAGTATCTTCAGTAATAAATATTTTGACAAATATAATATTTGGGTGCTCTAGGTTCAAAAGTCCCTGAAAACCAAGCAGAGGCTTAGTCATTATGAAGGTAATGAAAGCAAATCCTGAAAAGAATGGAACATTTTCATTTCTGCCCCAGCTGGGGTTTGCCCTTTCCAACAGCTGCGTGATTCCCAACATGGTTTTTCTTTATTTTACCGTGTCCTTTCCTCCCTGTCTCCTGCACTCTGCTGGTATTTATAGTTATAAGAGATTGTGGTAAAATCTTTTCCAATTCAGCATCCCAACGTGAAAGCCCTGAGAGAGCAGGGGTGGAACGTGAGGAAGTGATGCCTCCTGATGGAGCCAGAGCTGTGCCATAACATCCCCAAAACCAAAAGCAAATGTCTTATCACCCAGTGAAATGTTTTTATTCCTTAAACCTATCTGCTGTGTGCCACATTCCACCCCCAACAGGGAAACCCTCCTGCTTTTGATATTCCTCCCTCACTTTGCTGTATTGATTTCATGGTAAGTTGCATGGCATTACCTGCAATTATTTGTCATTTTGCTCTTTAAAAAAAAAATCATCCCAAGTCGTGGCCTGGGCTGCAAATGAGATGAGCACTGGGGTGGAACAGCAGTATCCAAGTTCCACTGGCTTGTGCTTAAGGGAATTTAACTTGCATATTTACAGCAGAGCCCTCCAAATTCCTGCCTGTCTTTGTAGGAGCTGGAAATGCTAAAGATTTTATACAAGGGGGAAATAAAACTATAAAGGACTGGTTGAGAAATCAGAGGTGATTCACTAAAATTCTTGTTAAGATTTGATCCCAACACTGTGAAATTTAAAAAAAATAAAAATAGAGAGAAATTGTCACAAAATGGTTTGTAAAAATATTTGGATGCTCAAAATTCTAAATGGTGATAATTTTCTTCCAAACCCAAACGTTTTTAGCTTTAAGGTAATGGTCTTGTTTAGATTCAAAGGTACCTCTGGGCATCATCATAAATCTGCTGAACAAGCCATGGGCAAGGCCACTCCTAATTTCAGTGTGTGCATCCTTGACTGCCATAGAAATTCCCTCTACTCTGAGTTCTTCCTGCTCCTTTCTTAGGCAGAACCAGGAGGGTTCCCACATCCAATTCCTGTGGGACAGCACAGCACAGACTCTGAGTGTGCACAGCCAGATAACTCACATTAACCTTGGTTGATAGATATGGATATGAAAAAACCTCAGCAGGGGAATTTCTTTAGCCTTTGCAGCGTTTTGTGACAGCTCTGTCTTTCCCATGTAAAGAATTTAAAGCAATGTTACAGTTTTGTAAACTTCTACACCTGAAGTTGTTTGTCAAGGAATGTTTTGGTTTTAACTAGAGAAACATCTAGAAACGCTGGTTCAGAACTTGGCCAATCACCTCGAGGGGTGGATGGCCAAGGGACCAATTACTTTATGCCATTCAACACACTTCTGTGTATTAACATATAAAAGCTGTTCAATTTTCCATTTAATTTTTTTCCCTTTCTTCTGATCATCTTTGGCACTTGGACTGTGTCATTTTTTACCCATTCGGGGTGCTACAGCAACAAATAGATCAGGTTCATCAGCCACAAACAACAAATATGCAGTATAAATGAGGGTATTGAGTATGCACAAGTCAGAATGTGAAGCACCCCTTATCAGATGTTAAATTGCATTTTGCAGAGTTTCCATGAGGCCACACAGGATGAGACCTGGGCAGAACCACTCTGAGCCCCACTGGGGTGAGGGGGTGACCCCCATGGGCAGCAGGGGCTGTGACCTCCCCCACTGCACTCATTCACTGGCAAATCATGGCACAAACTCGCTTAATTTGATTCTGTTTTGACAATTCTTTAAAATTATGCTAATCTTAGCAAATAGCTTTTTAATTTTTAGTATTCGGGCTTAATTAAAATGCAAAGGGAAGTTTAGAGGCGCTACCTCTCATCTCCCACACGCTCCGCCACCTGCAAAATTTTATTGAAAAAAGGCAGAAAGATGCCTGAAGTTCTTCAGTGTCTCTGATAACTGAGACCCCCAGAGCTCTCCTTTTTGACCCTGGTGTGGGTTTGTGACAGGGTGGGGTGGGCAAAGAGAACCTGAGAGCTCCTCCCAGGCAGGGCATGGGCATTGTTTAATGGGTGTGAGGATTTCTGGGCACTGGGCACTGGGCTGTGTGTGTAACAGGCAGGGATGGCACACTGCACATCAAATTTGGAGAAGGACATGTTTTCCTTAACCCTTTCTTTAACTTTTCCCATCCTGATGACACATATGAGAGCTCAGCAGGGAAGAGCCACGTTCACCCTGCCAGTTCTGCCACAAGGCTGCTTTAAATCCTGAAAGCTCTTGGCAATAGGTGCCTTTTTGCGTGCTTTTAAGGAATAAAGGATCTAAATAGTAAAGAAATCTGAGTCAGGAGCAGCAGCAATGGAGAATATCAACTGACATAAAACAAGAGTGGCTTGTAAACCCAATCCTGCTCCTCCCTTGCTCTTCTGTTACAGTGAGTTGGGATTGGAAGTGACAGAAAGATGTCCAAATTTGCCAGTCCGAGTCCAGCATCCTTCAGTTCCTAAATATATCCTGCTATGAGTGATCACTCCAAGACAGCATGTTTAAAATATTTTTGAGGAAATATTTGAAAAGTACTCTTGAAGACATGGCAAAGATTAGCAGGGTTCCTCGTCCCCGTGTGTCTGTGGCATCACACAGGGGATGCTTTTGGCCCAGAAATTGAGCACCAAATGTTCCAGTGACCTGCAAACAGCCCCAGACCAAAGACAAACTTGCTTGCTTGAGGCAGTAGATGACCTATGGAGGAAAAAAACCATTTGTCTGGTTCTTTGGGCAGCACTTTGGATTGTGTGAGTCTCTTGTGAGTGGGTTTAGAACCCCAGCTCCCTGTTCCTGTAAACCACAGCAAAGCAAGCCCTCATTTCAGGGGTTTTATGAACCAGGAACACTGATCTGTTCTCTGTATTATTTTCACTGAGTTCTGTACCTTTGGAGTGACAATCTGGTTTTCTGCGGGTGACAATCAGCTGGAAACACACCTTGAGGAAATGCTTTAGTGCCAGGTGAGAGATCCTGACTGAGGGCTGAGGGTCCCAGCAGCTCCCCGGGCTCTAGGTCAGAGTTTTATTCCTCAGGCATCAATCCAGTTCCCAACATTACCAATCAATACTTTATTAGAGCAGTGAGATCCCTGCTTTATCCATTTTTTCTGGATTTTTGCACTGAATGGATGTATGAATCTGGTTGTCTAGAGATGGGTTGGTTGGGTGAAGGTAATCACTGCCTAATTTACTAATCATACCTACGGCTTTAGGGGAAAGGTTGGCAACCTCAGATGGAAGATTAAATGAGTGAGACTCCCAGAGATTCCTTTAGCTGGAGAAATTGATTTAGAGCATGCAGGAAAATCTTTCTTTTGGAAATTGAATGAGCAGGTGGCTGCAATTTATATAAATTAAACCTTGGGCTTGTTCCTCTGGCTTGAGTGGGTTTTTTCCCCCTGTTTTTAACAAAGCTACTGGTGCATAAATAGTGTTTGATTCTTTTTCTAAATGTTGGTTCTGTACAGTTGTTTTTCATCATTGAACCTTTTGGAATCAATTGTAGGATTAATCTAATTGCAGGTTCCTTATTCCGTGGAGCACAGAGCAAGAGAAAAGCTGTGGCCAGGGAGGGAAATCGCAGCTTTGCATTCTTGTCTCGTGTCACTTTTCTCAACCAGTCTCTGCTCTATCATTACAATCAAAATTCTTTATCCTGAAAATTGCGACATGAAATTTTAGAGCTTAAAATAGCACTTCTGTGAGGCAGAGATTAGATTATGCAAAGTGTTAATGCAGCATTAACTGAAGAGTCCCAATTAAATAATTATAAATAGTTCCAAGTCTAGTCTCTTTATTTCCAGAGCAGTGGAGTTTGGAAGTTTTGCACTCTGACAATGTTCCTGCTGGTTGGGAAGGACCGAGACCTCTGCAGCATTTGCTTTTTCTTCTTTTTGAAAATGGAAGACGTGGAATTTCAGTTTTAAAACTAACAAGTATTCCTTTCAAATGGAGCCATCTCTCTCCCTGAGGCACAGCCAGGGGTTCAGGCAGATTTTCAGGGGCTCAGGAGGTGCCTGCTTACACGGCATGGTGAAAGTCCAGCACAGTGGAAACCATGGACAGTGAATAACTCACAGACATGGCCAAGGTCAGGACCAGAGCTCTGCCTGTTTAGTTGCCTGGATAAGATATATTAAAACCATGCAGTGATCTGGATTTTGAGCACCTCTTTCAAACCCTCCAGGTGCTGTTTCAGGGTCAGGAACACGCTCACACACGAGGCTGCAGGTGCAGGGGTGTGCACTGCAGCAGCATCCATGGAGCTGAGCACAGCCACATCCCCTGCTCCTGCTGCCTCAGGAAATCACAGGAAATGGGAGTTTCTAAACAGCTTGGGAGTGGGATCTGAGCAGGAAACCTCTGAGCATTTTCCTGTCCTGTGATTGTGGTTTTTCCATGGTCACACACACCTCTGCCTGTTTCTTCTCACCCTGTTCCTCACTGCACCCTGCCCCAGCAGAGTGTTGCCCTGGGGTTTGCTTATCTCATTTTATGGACTGAAAACACCTTTTCTTTGACTCTCAGGGAGTGGCTGTTGTTGCAGCTGCCCTCTGAAGTGTGGCTCTGATGGATTCCTAAGTTAAACCCAGCTGCTCGTGTATGACCCTTTCCCAGCTTGCTTCCTTTTTTAATCTATGCAGTAAACTCAGAAAGAAACATTGAGATGATTTTTTTATTCATTAAACTAATAATCTAATCACAGAAGAGTATTACACGTCAGGTTCAGGAATCTACAGCACTTTTGCAGGCTGGCAAACCAGTTCAAGTAAAGAGATAATTCCTTTTTTTTTAATTCAGTGCAAACCAAATGTGCCTTGAATGCCTGTTTTACCTTTCTTTGCTCACGGAATTTACATTTCAGTAACAGTTTCCTGAGCAATTAGAGCACGATCATTTAAAAACATTAGCATTAATACAAAAATATGGAACTCCTTGCCTCTTTTTCTCCCTGCTGGTTTTTGGCCTCTGCTCGTGCCCCAAGGGGGAGCGAAGGGCAGTGGTTGGATGCCTTTGGAAATGCTCCCAAAGCATTCCCCAGGTTCTGATGGTGTTTGATGCTGGCTGGATCCCACCTGGCATCGAGATTACACGGCCAGGACTTCTGCAGGCATCCAGGGCTCGTCCAGAGAGGCATTGGGGGATTATTTTCCTCAAATGACTGCAGAAATTCCAGTTATTTGTTCCAAACCCTTGCACCTCCATCGTGTGTAGTCAGAGGCCGCCAGATCTGTGCCAGTGGCCACTGCTGGGGGCTCCAGACAGCTCTGGGCACTCGTGCAGAGCTCTCCTTTTGTCCCTGCTGCTCGAGGAAAAGCTGTTCTCTCCTCGCCCAGTCCCTGGTGAGGCTCATATCCCTCAGTGGTGCTCTCTCCCTGAGCAAGGAAAAGCAATTTCCTTTCTCCAGCAGCCAGCGATGTCTTGAAGAGACACAATTAATTATTTCCCTAATCTCACTAAGCACTAGGCTAACGCTCTCTGCACGGGATCACTTCCCAATTATTTAGCCAGGAGCACCATCAGCACAAGCCCACCTTGCCCGGGGGGTGGGAGGCACTCAGCCATGGCAGAGCCCCTGGAACCAGGCTCTGAGTCCCTGCCCAGCTCCTGAGGAGGCCAGGGCAAGGATTTCAGGTTGGGGATGATGAAATAGGAAAGCCTTATAAATATGATCACCTGGCAAAAGAGGCTGAGAATATGGAAACTACAAGCGAGATTGAAATGAAGCTTTGAGATCCCAAACTCCAGTTACTGAACAACTGGAAAACAATGGTTTGGCCACTGAAGGTAATCCCCCTTTGATGAAACAAAGCCCTCTGCTTGCAGACAGGTCCAAGGGTCAGAACAGACCCTGTTAATGTTACAGAGGATCCAAAAAGCAGTTTTTAGGGTTTAAAATATAACGCCATATGGTAATGTGATGATTCTTATAGGCTGTATTTAAATGTTGTAGGATTTGTAGCATGTTCTGGATTGGTTAATGAAAATTAGAATATTCAGCACAGAAGATGATTTATTGTATTGTAAACAACCACCACAGTTTTCTATTCTATTCTTCTCTGCCTTTTTCACTCTTCTTCTACTCTCTCCTTCTCTTGCTCTGACCTGCTTCAGGCTGCACCTGGCAGCTCCCAGCAGGTCCCTTAAACCCACGCCCTTTCACAATAAACCCCATGCTCTAAGACCGACTTCAGAGATCTCTCGTCTCCGTCCTGACCGTCGGATACAGGCTGATCCAACACACACCCATCCTGCAGATTCTACAATTTCACATTTCACAGTCACAGCCCTTGTATTTTGTCCAGCGGTGGCAGAGCCCCGCTCGGTTGACACACTCGTTGTGACCCCTTGCATTCCATCAGGGATTCCAGTCAGCTGGAATATCATAGAATATCAGATTTGCTTTCCTGCAGAGCCAGGAGGATAAAAACCAAACAGCAGCACGGGCTGTGATCTGTTTGTCCCCCGTGGGTGTCTGAGTTATGCCTGAACGATTGTTTTTGGCTGAAGCGTGACAAGTTACCCCTGATTCACACCTCGCCGTGGCGGAAGGCAAGACACTGATTATTTACCTGAGCTGTTCCTTGTCTCGTAATGATGCAGTTCACAATTTATTGTACTTCCTCCTCTCTGCAATGCCATCTTCCCAAGGCCAGCTTTTAAAGTGGTATCTGAAGATGTGTTATGGACACTGGGAAAGCATCGGCAGAAAAGATCCTCCAGCTCTCTCAGCATTTTGTGAGAGCCCTGTCTTTCCCGTGGGAATTATTTAAAACAATGTTACAGTTTTGTAAGCTACTACACCTGCGAGTTGTTTGCCAAGGATTGTTATGGTTTTGGCTAGAAAATATTTAGAAAGGGCTGGTTCAGAATTTGGCCAATCACCCCAAGGAGCACATGGCCAGAGGAACAATTGTCTTATGCCACTTAATGCACTTCTTACCAACTAACATATAAAGACCTTACTTTTATTATCAAAGCTCTCTCTTTATTCTCGAGCCTGAACTCCAGGTCTTTTTTCTACCCATCCTCAGTGCAGCAGCAACAAATGTGGTTAACCACGAGTCGTTATCACAACCTTGCCACAGCAGGGACAAAAGGGGAGAGATCTGACACCAGAGGGCAGATGGGACAAAGCAGAAAATGAAATTTGCATTTGGCATTAAGGAACAGGGATGTAATTCCAGGTTGGTGGGTAAAAGCAGTGGGATGAAGAGAGTTTGAACTCCATTAAGGCAATCACACAGGCTGCTGAAACATTTGCTTGCTGCTAAGACATCTTGCTTAATTGCTGCATTGAAAACTATTTATAAAATGGCCTATTCCTGGAGGCACAGGTAAAGGAGAACAGCTGTTCTGCAGGAGAAAACCTCCCTTTTTTTGTGTTTTATAGAAGTTTCACCTCAGAGATCCTGGTGTATCTCTTGGTGAAGGCGTCGTCTCAAATAATGTAATCGGAACACGCAAAATTGAGGGTCTGTGGTACCTGGGAAGGCAGGGATGCCAGTGAGGTGTTTATTCACTCTGTTTTGGTTGATATTTCAGTGGAAATGAGTGTGTGAGTGGGCACAAACAAAACTCCTGCGGTTGTTCCTGTGGAGCCATCACAGCTGGGCAGAGCAGGGCACACGTTGCCTTCCCTTCCACTGCCTCTGCAACTGCCTTGGAGGAGCACTGCAAGGTGTATTTTGACTTTCCTGGTAAATGCATTTTAAATGGCAAAAAGGCCTCTCTCGAGTCTTTACAGTGGCAAAATTGATTAATCAGGTTAAAGAGAGGTGGGAGTGGGAGAAAGGAGCAGACCTTGCTTTGAGCAGCAGTGCTGTCATTACCATTGAACTAGAATCTAATTGTTATTAGAGTATTAAATCCTGTCCTTTCAGGGGTGGATTTCCTTTGCTGGGCTTTTTTTCCCACATAGCAAACATTTCTCAGGTCCTGTTGTTAGGAATTTTCACGTTCTTTTCCAAATCCACCTTCCTCAGGGGACTGCGGACCCCTTTCCTTCCTTCCTCGAGCTGCATCTCCAAAGGCAGCGCACGTCTCTCAGCGCATCCCTCCCCGTGACAAGGAGCACTTGTGACAGGATGGGGAAGCCTGGGCCTGTCTCTTGTCCCTGCTGCCAGCTGGTGTGTGCTCTCCCACCAGTTCCCCACACCTGGCATCATTTCTGGGCAGTGTTATCTCTGTTATCTCAGAGATAAGGCTCCAGGGTGTGGGTCTGGCACCAAGCTGCTGTGGGACACTGGCATTATTCCTTCCCTCTCATTAGGCTTTAACCCTTTTTGGCTGCTGAGGAATGAATTGTGGTGGGATCAGGGGGGATTTAGGGTTGTGGGGTTTGTGGTTGTGGCTGTAACACTGATAGCGTGTGAAAATAGAGCATAGAAGATGATTGCACCGAAAAAATAAGATAAATGATCTTGTTAAATGCAGTAGAAGACAATGCAATGACGGTGGGCTTTATCGTTAAATGAACCCAGTGTAACTTTGCAATTTTGGGGGATTATTTTCTTCAAGCAGTGAAATTTCTGGTATTTTTTTTCACCAAAACTTAGATGCTGCCTCATCTTTCCTGTTCCCCTCTCGGCAGGACAAGATAAATGGTCATAATGTTTTCTCTGTAGTGAAATTTCAGGATGTAGCAAAATATGCTTGAGGGCTATGAACTGACTGACCTCTGGAATACTGCTTTTCTGCCTGACCTTCTTCTTTTAAAAAAGAAAAAAAATCAATTCTCTTGTGTCTAAACATCTCCAGTTTGAAGATCAGCATTAGATTGTCATAATCTTTATTTAGTACAGTGCTGTGTTGAGTTATTTGTTTAAAGCTGACGCTTCCTGACAGTATTAGGTTACATCTTAGGGAGATGCTGTGAGTTGTGTTTGAAGCTGCATCTTGGATTTACTGCAGCTGCTGTAAATACCAGCTAAGCAACCTTCATAAATTATGCTAAAGGTATTTCTCAGTTATATAATAATTATTCTGGTATGGAACTCAGTATCTGCCATCAGATACTTGCAAGCTGTGATAAGGCTAGTGAAAATACGGCATTTAAATCATATATTGAGGAGCCATTGCAGTTCCCAGCAGGATGAACACACGTGTGTTGTGTTCTGTACTCCCACGCTGGAATCAGCTTTGCCATGGGTGTAGCTGCTGCAGCCTGGCACAAACTGCACTGTGTTAGGAACTGGGAAGGTTTGGAGCTCAGCTGGAGAAAGAGGTTTCCCAAATCTGCATTATGAACCTGCTTTACTTCGGGCACACAGAGCTCCCAGGGCAGCAGCGAGCTCAGCATTGCAACAGCAAACCCGGGGGCTCTGAGCTCAGAGCTGCTGCGTGAGGCTGTGGGACAGAACCCAGCACTGCTCAGAAATCCCTGCTCAGAAATCACTGCAGAGAAACCACTGCTCAGAAATCACTGCTCAGAAATCACTGCTCAGAAATCACTGCACCGAAATCACTGCACCGAAATCACTGCACCGAAATCACTGCACCGAAATCACTGCTCAAAAATCACTGCGCAGAAATCACTGCACCGAAATCACTGCCCAGAAATCACTGCACCGAAATCACTGCACCGAAATGACTGCACAGACATCACTGCTCAGCTTCCCTCTGCAGGTGAGCCATCGCAGTAATCACACGTGGGCAATAACTCAGCACACAGGCTGGAGGTACAAAGTCGTTCATTGCGCAGCCCCAATTCCCTAAATCCCCACCCACAACAGGACAGAACATCATGGAAACAGGAAAGATGCTCACCACAGTGTCCCCCAGCCCCTGGGGCAGTGCACAGACATTGCCTGTTATGGGAACAGCTAAACAATGCCCTAGAAGGTCACAAACCACAATCATCATCTCTCACAGCTCCAGCCTTGTCCACAAACCACGACCCTCTCTCCCCCCATCCCCGGTGACCTGGATACAGTCTCTGGGCCCAGGAGAGAGGCTCTCTCTCTGCCCTTTAGGGCTTATCTCTCTATCACCACATGGTGTAATCCAGCAAGCCATGAAGTGCATTTCACAGCCAGCACCAGCAGGAGTTCTGCAGCTCATCATCCTCAGCAGGAGCTGTTGGCCAGAGCCCAGGGGTCAGCCCTGCCCCATGGACAATCCCGAGCTCCACCATGGAGGGGCTGGAAGCTCATTCCCCAGTGCCATCTGTGTAAAATTCAGGGCTCTGAGCCCAGCCCTGTGCTGCTGGAAGCTGCTGGAAGCACAGGTAGCTCACACGCTGCACTGCATCGCTCCCATCTCACCTCTCATCCTCCACTCTTGTTTCTCATCGAGGGAAATGACAGGAAACAAAGAGCCTCAGGTCAATTTTGGTGTCTGAAGACACGACTGATCAGCTGGCAACAGCTGTCCCCAGATAAAGCGCCCTGTGCTCCGTCCCAGAGAAACAAGACACTTTGATTTGGCTGCCCCGAGGCTTGCAGTGGCCTGAGCTCCTCTGCACAGCTCTGGGAGAGATCCCTGCTGGGTGAATTGTCCAGTTCTGGGTGTTACAGAAGACACTAAGAAAATACAGGCACCAGGTAACTGAGCTTAATACAATTTTGGGCCACCTGGGCATGTGTAGAGAAAGGATTTACAAGGCCAAAGACACCTGCTAGTGGCAGACACTGCAGGAGCCCCGTGACAGCCTCGGTGCAATGAATCCTGCCTGGCCCTCGATTATCAGAAAGAGCAGAGTGAAAATGAGTAAGAGATTGGAGCAATAATAGACTCTCCAGTGACACAGAAATGATGGCAGCTTAAAGGCAACTGCTGGCTGGCTGGCCAGGGAAAGCAAATATTCCATAAATCACCTGGCTGCGGGGCCGGGCCCCGGGCTGTGAGCTCAGGCACTCAGCACTGTTTGCTTCCACTCCCACGACAGCTCCAGTGGCTGCAGTGACTGCACCAGGAATGCATAATCCTCTCTTCTCGTCCATCCTTTTCCCCTGGCAGCCCTGGGATTTCCAAATATAGGCCAGGCTCTCCCCTTCTGCCTCCCCTTTACTGAACAGAGCAGGGCCAGAGCTCGGCAGTGCCCTCCCCGCTGCTGCAGCAGGGTGACAGAGCAGCGTGGATCTGAGTTCCCAGCCCCTCATGCCATCAAACCTCGTTATTTTAGTGTAAGCAGAGCTCTGAGGAGAGGCTGAGCTGCCTGTGCCTGCCTCTGCCACGGCAAATCTGCACTCAGGGATAAATGAGACGCACGGATTGCCTCCGTGATGCATTTCAGAGCTGCCCTTGCACCGAGGGAACCACGAATCCCAGCCCAATATAGCGACAAGAACTCAGTAATTAACTGCAGAGACACAAAATTAAGACTTTGCAGTGATTATAAAGAGCCACCTGCCCATTTAGCACCTCTTTGCAGTCCTGTGGCTGCTCCAGCCCAGGCTGGGCACGGGGTGTGCCACACGTCCGTGTGTGTCAGGGCTGGCAGCGGGAAATGCCAGGAGACTCGGAATAAATGGGAGGAAGGGATGACAGTCAATTACATTTACAAAGGGCCTGATCCCAGCCCCATTACAGAGTCTTTCTATTAACTGCAGCACCAGCTCTGGACTGAGGCCAGGCAGATTTGCAGTGGCAGTGAATCTGTGATTATTTCTGTGTGAGAAGGAGAATTCTTGCAGTGCAGAATGTACTGAGCTATCACCTGCTTTTGGCAAAGCCCTGTAATGGAGTTTTCCTGTAATAAAAACAATAATAATTCTTCAGTCATAGCTTTATGATTAAACAACACTGAGGTAGTGCTTTTTCTCTTCTCTTGATTTGCGTAATTCCCAGGCTGCAGTGCAGAGGAACCTTTCGAGATATTAAGTAGATTATAAAAGTGTCGTGTCAGGTTTGAAAACTGTCACTAACACGGGACTTTTAATTAGGAATAAATTAAAAAAAGAGGCACCGCTTTTCCCATGGCCATGAGATTTTGTGTTATGCACAAACACTAAAGCCTGGAAACGTTCAAAGGCTGAAAAGCAGAAGTGAGATAAGAGAATGGATTATTCTGGAAAATAGGCGAAAGTAAAACTGATAAAACATTACTGTTCAAATGGGATCTTTACAGGAGTCATTACAACAGAATTACTATTGTTGGAACAGAGAGGAGCGAGGCTATAAACCATTCAGGGCCCTCCACCAGAGATTTATTTCAAGAAATGAATCTCAGAGCTTGCAGCAGCAGGTTGGGGAGCAGAGATGCAGCGAGGCTGTGCAGGAAATGCACAGGAGCTTCCCCTGAGCATGAAGAACTCCTCCTGCCTGGCAGCAGGAGATGCTCTGAGAGCTGGGGAGGGTGGGTATTGGGTTCTTTCCTCCCCGGATGGGGGAGGAATCCTGTGTCCTAGCCTTAATTTCGGAAGAACAGACAGGACCTTCTCAGACTCTGCTTCCTCTTCTCAACTTCTTCTTCTAAACTTATTAAAAGTTTATCTTGAGAAAGGGAGTCACTAGCATGACCCAGAGCAGAGAGTGCAGGAGAAAAGCCACATTATCAAGATTACAAGCCCTTTTAAAGGTAAACTGCCCAATGAAAACTTAACACGAAAGATATTTCTACTTTTCCACCAATGTTCAATAAATCACTTTGTCGCGTAGACAGGAACTGAGGCATCTCTTACCCAATTATCTTAAACTACTTTTTGCCACAGAATATGGAGAAGAAGAAGAAGGAAGAAGGCTTGAAAAACAACAACCATCCTCCATTTTGGAGTTTTCTAACTTTATCTATAACAAACCTAACACCTTTAAATTTCCATCCTTACATAATATCCCATCACCTAATTCATGCTGTTTTTGACTCTGCTGTTTCCCAAAGGGTAGGCAATTTTTCTCCATGGCCGAAGGTCAAAGACACCATTGTCCAGGGGGGTTGAACCCTTCAAAACAGGCAGAGGAATATTCTCTGCTCTTTGGGTTCCAAGAGGTGGGGAGGGTGGGGAGGGAGCTCTGACCCCACTGAGGCTCCTCACACACTCAGCTCATCCCAGGCTCCCATGTGAGTGCCTGCCTCTGCCCCTGAGTGCTCGGCTTCCTCTAAATTTTTGGTTTCCCCAAACATTTATCTGAGCTGCTATGTCACTGTCGATGCCAAGGAGGTAAAGCTGACAGACTCCACGCTGCCACGAATTTGTCTGAAGTAAGAGAGTTTTAATGGAAGATTGAACAACTTTTATATGTTAATAGGCAAAAGTGTGTTGAATGGCATAAAATGATTGGTCACTGGGACACCCACCCCTTGGGGTGATTGCTCCAGCTCTGAGACATCCCTTTCTGGATGTTTTTCTGGTTGGAGCCACAACAGTCCTTGAGAAGTAGGTGCAGGTGCAGAGATTTACAAAACTATAACATTGTTTTAAATTCTTCACATGAGAAAGAGAATCTTCACAAAGTACTGTGAGGGCTAAAGAAATTCCCAGCCTGAGGCTACTTCACTACTGCTTCTAAATGAGATCAATCTCTATTCTTGATGGAGGCAGGAAAGATCTGTAATTGTTAAGATATCCTAAAGATGATTAATTTAAAGCCCCCAAATAAATAAAATCATTAGTGCCATCTCTTCTCCTGACAAAGATTTTTCACCATAAGAGACTGAGCATTAGCAACCCCACGTCTAGGTGGGAGCTGGAGTATCTGCTGAAGTGGTATTTCATGTTTAAACAGACTTAAATTTACCAGATCTAATGGATAACAATATTTCAAAAAGAGACTTAATCTATTTCATTGCATTTTATATTACTTTTTAATAAATCATCTTCCACTAGAAGCCCAGTCTAAGATGAATTTAACAGACCTTATAAATGATGGGTCAATATCAGCTTTGTCATAAATTCATTTTTAGTTTGGATACAGGCCTGGTGGGTACTTTTGTATTGCTTTATTTCAAATGCTCCATAATTCATAGTTAACATTGACTTTAAAATGTGACAACCTATTTTGCTTTTTTCAAGAACGGGATTTTTCCCCTTTAATTTTTCACTGAAGAAAAATTAATACCACTTTAATTAGAGGTTTAGATAATGCTAATTTCAATTTACTTTTCTTTGTTGCATGGGATGGTTTGAAATCCATCCAGCAGCAGCAGGATTAATAACGAGCACCGGCAAAAACAATGCATGAAGGAACCAGGGTAATGATTGTCAACGGCTCAGGGAGCTGCAGGGGGAATTGAAGTTCCTTAATGCAGACAGAAATATTTGTTTCAGTTCTCTTATTACTCAACTATTGGCTTTTGCAGATATTTACAGCAAACTTCACCATTTTGGTATTTTCAAGGAGATGAGGTGAAGGCAGAGGGCTCTTGTGCTGGTGAGAGCATTGACTGGAAAAATTCCATCTCTGTGGGGGACTGGGTGAATGGGTGCTGGGGACAGCAGGAAGGAAAGTCACCTAAACAGATGGAATATCGTCCTCAGCCATGTGTTGTACAGGAGTGGGGAATGGGAACAGAAATAAATGTAAAAACAACACACAGAGACCTGTGCAAGGAAATTGTTTGTCGTTGGACAAAGTCACAAAAGTCAGCTGAAATCTGAATATCCTTTTAGGCTCATCCCAAACTTGAGCAAAGGCTGAGTTCTCTGCCTAACGAGGATGTTCAGGTAGTTTAGAGGACATTAATTGCCACATCTGAGAGCAGAATGTGCTGCAGGAAGCAAGGCAGGGTCCCCCACAGGTGACAGGATGTGCTGGAGGTGTTGCTCCATGGCAGACCCACGGTCACACTGTGGCGTTGTACCAAGCTCCAAACTGAAATGGCAACAAAGCAAAGAAATCAAGGAAAAGCAGAAACACAGAGGTGCAGAGAAGCAGAGCTGGGAGCTGTAATCACCCTGCTGCAGTGTGCTGCTCACGGTCATTTTCTCATCCATGAGCTGGGGAATAAAAAAACCCAGGAGTGATCTGGTTCACGCTCAGAGAGAGGGCTCCTGCAGGGAAATATCGAGTGTGGGTGTCGCACTTGGACACGAAAGGAACCACGCGGACCCTTGTCAAGAGGGAGCAGCAAAGAGCGGGGCTAAGACCCCGGACTTTATTTATATATGTTCTTAGAAACCACCGTGGATTGGAGGGAGAAATTACCACCCCTCAATCACACTGGTCAAAGGGAAAATCCATCAAACGTCTCCGCCCAGGAGAAATGGAATGCAAACAATAAAGCACGGTTAGCAAAGCGTGGCTGTGTTTACAGAAAGTGTGAGAAACTCTTACAGAAAATGAAAACATCGAGAACTGCAAAAGTCAGGGCAACATGTGGGGTTCAGATGAGCAGTGCTGCAGGCTCCTCGTGGCTCAGTGAGCACCATTCCTCTCCTCACTTATTCTGCTCTGCCATCCCACACCTCCCAGAGCATCTCTGAGCCACCCCACCCGTGACTCCAGTGCACATTGTCCCAGGCGTGCAAAAAGCCCCTGATGGGGAATGGTTTCAGGAGCTCTGTGATCATTTGGTGAGCTGGCAGCCAGTAGCACCTCTCAGCACAGAGATGAGGGAATCCTTATCACATTTTCTCACCTTTTTCCTGGTCTCTTTTTAAAGCACAATGTCTGTGCTTTCCTCTCCGCAGCCACTCCACCTGAAATGAGAGCATTTCGAGGTTTCCTTACCTTGTTATCCTGTTTGGTTTCGAGGTTCCCTTACCTTGTTATCCTGTTTGGTTTCGAGGTTCCCTTACCTTGTTATCCTGTTTGGTTTCACTGATCAGATCACAGCCTGGGAGGGATTCTCCGAGGAGGTTTTTGGAGGGGTGATGGATGAATTCCAGAGGCAATGAGCAGTAGCTTCAGCGGGGCTGGGCCTGTTTTGTGCTTTCTTGGCTGGAGCACTGAAGTGTTCCAGGGCTTTTCCACAGTTCCCCTGCCTGGGCACTAATGGAAGGAGCTCTCTTTTCTCTCCCATTAATCATCTCTGGCACTGCATTTTGCTTTTTTCCCTGTGTCCAAGGTCAGCCTTAGCCCACGACAGAGAAGCACAGGCTGTGTCTCTCAGCCGTAGATCTGAAGTGTGTGGAAGATGTGCAGCTTTATTTCTCAATCTGCTTCATGCAATAAATGTTTCTGCAAGAAATGTTCATTGCAGCTGAACCTCCTGCATAATAAGTGCATCACAAGCACATCATCAGGCACTTTCTGGCTTTTTTCCCCAAATTCCTTTCTTTTCCAAGGGAAGATTTGGGTGAGGTCACAGCTAGCTCTGTCCTTTAGCTCCCAGACCATCATGGGATGTGTGCTGGGATCCTGGTGAGTCCTGTGAGAGCTCTGAGATGGATTTTCCCAGCTTTTCCTGCTTGAATTGGATACAGAAACACCTGGCAATGACCTTACCCGCTCCCTTACTCCAGGCTTGTGTTACCCAGTGTTTACATCAGCTTTTAATCTGATGACCCCAAAAATACAGAACTTTAAAACCTAACTCAGTTAGGAAAATCCGACGTCTTGGCCAAGGATCACTCCAGCCCTGTGATGACAGGATGCTGTTTAGATATTTCTGTTGTGGTCAAACGCCATGAAAGAAGTGTCTAAGCAAACAAATAAACACAGAACCTTTATAATCTAATAAGTAATATTATAAATATTATTTCTATTATATTATCTATCATAGGTTATTTATAATGACAAATAATATTTGTATGAATACAGAAACTGATATTTCAAAACTCCCCAGGGAGTTTCAGGGAATGTGCTTCTTATTCCAAAGACCTTTGTACAGAGCTTCCAAACTGAATTACCAAGCCTTTTTCAATTCCAGAATAATGTTTAGTTCAGGTTCTTGGACAGAACCTCCGAGGTGTTGTTTTGTACAGCTGTCACATTTCAGCCTGGCTCTGAATGTCATATTTAAATAGGAGTTTCATGCAGATTTTGGCTGGCTGCCATTCTCCAGGCAGGGTTCTCAAGGATCTGAGAGAGAGGCCCGGCAGAAAGGAACCAGGCAGAGGCTCTGTAATTTTAATAAGTGACACAAAACCTTTTTTTTCCCTGCTTTTTGGAGAAGTCAGACAACATCCTACAGATAAAAAGTGAAAGTGTTCTGCCTGATAACATAAACAATTGATTTTGCCAACTTCCCAGCAGTTGTGATGGGGAGAAATATTTTATCACCAAGGGCCACAAGCTCCTTTGGAGAACTTTGCCATTTGATATCTCCAGAGTCAGGGGAGTTGGGGGACGGCAGGGAGGAGATGTGACCCCGAGCTGAGGGGATTCTAATGCAGGGGAGCTTTAGAGCTTTTCTCTTTCATTAATATAAATCCAAATCTACTGAGTGAATTCACCTGCGCTCCTGGATTTGATTATTGATGAGCAGAGAACGAGTGATTAAATTCATTGCTGGTTTTTAGGTATGCAGATTTCCTGGTGCATTGTCCTTCACCAACCAAACTTGTTTGTCTCATGGTTGGGCAAATCAAAAATAAATCAAAAGCAAAAAAGTGAGAAAATACTATCAGTGGCTGGCAAGTTGCTGGATGCAGTTATGAGTTGCACCTATAAAACTGCTCACTTGGCATTTTATTGGGGTTTTCTGTTGTTCTCACAATTCCAAGCTCACTCCTGTGCTCCCTGGATTCATTGTCTTTACTGGGAACAATAATAAGCTTTGAATATTTGTACCACAACAGCCTTTTCCCCCCAAGTCTCTCAGATACCTGGAGAGAACAATCCTGGAAGGGAAAATGTGTTGTGTTTCTAAAGTACAGGAGTGGTTGCTTCACACAGGGTGCTACCCTCAGCTGCCACCTGCAAAACTGGGATAACAATAACAATAATATTAATTATTAATATTACTATTATTACTATTACTGTTACTACTACTACTACTACTACTACTAATAATAATAATAATAATAAAACAACTCCTTTTCTCCTGTCCCTGGGTGTTCAGGTAGAAAACTCAGGAGAATAAAAGTGTCTGTGGTTTTCCTCGTGGGCAGTGGGGTTGGATCCTGGAGAGGCCTCGGCAGGCTGTGACCAAATAAAGCAAATTCTCTCATCGTGGTTGTGTCAGTGGTGGCTCAGCCTTGGACAGGGCCCTCAGAAGTGCTCTGCTTTCAGCTGGAGCTGCTCAAACCAAACCAGTGAATTTTGGCTTCAATGGGACATAAATTACTCCAGTGGGAGGCAGCTTGAGACACGTTTAGAAATCCCAGTAACGAGGTGCCACACCAGCTTTTGTCTCAGGTGCCAAACTGGGCTGAACTGGTTTTGTTTGCAGGTGCCCAGGGGTGAATTTGCCTGTGCTCTGGCAATGCCAACCCCTCATGGATATTGCAGGAGTGGAGCAGCAGCATGGGAAGGGTCCAGCCTGTGGATTCATTGGGCTCTGATGGAGCTGCTGGGTTTGATAACACCTGCAGGATTTGGCTGCACAGTTTGGGCTGTTCCTAATTTGCTGTTGTGTGCAGTGAGCAATTTGTCATCTTCAGGCTTTGTGACATCTTGCCATGTCAGCAGAGACAGGATTGATTCAGGAAAGGACATTTCAGTTATTTTCCCTCTGCCTGTGCAGCTCAGGAATCTGGCATTTCTGACATGAGTGAAGGATGAAAAAAACGAGGAAGTTTACACTTTTGCTCACAATATGCTGCACACAGCAAGCAGCAGATAAATTGACATATATTAGATTTCACAGTTAATCATATCCCTGGCTCTGTGCTCAGTCATGGGGAAACAGCTGAGGATGAGGGTGACATAAATCCAGTGGCATTTTGGCCACACTGTGCCTGTGTGAGGCAGGGAATGGGGAAGGGAAGAGCAGGTTCTAGGGTGGGACAATCTCCTACTGGGCAGACTGGATCCTTCCCACTGCAGATTTTGCTTCCTGGGTTTGTAGGACTGAGATTAGGTCTCACTGCAGTTTTAGTTCAGGCTGAACTTTGCACTGTGTGATAGAAAGTGAGGTTTAGTCCCTGGGAGAAAGGAACAGGACTGAGATTAGGTCTCTCTGCAGTTTTAATTCAGGCTGAACTTCATGCTGTGTGATAGAAAGTGAGGTTTAGTCCCTGGGAGAAAGGAACAGGACTGAGATTAGGTCTCTCTGCAGTTTTAGTTCAGGCTGAACTTTGCACTGTGTGATAGAAAGTGAGGTTTAGTTCCTGGGAGAAAGGAACAAATCACATTTATTGTGTTCTGCTGTTGGCCTCCTGAGCATCCCTAGGTATTTATAAGGTAATTTGATCTCCCTCATTCCTTGATTATCACCTCCTTTCCCTTTGCAATAATTAACAAATAATTAATAACGACACTCTACCTGCACTGAGAAGTTTGGGATATTGCAGAGCTAAATCTGTGCTCGAGGATCTTAATGCTGGAGGGGTTGGGAGAGGAACGGTTTTCTCAGAAAATCGTGGTATCTCTGGTTCAGCCCAGCATCATCATAATCATTTGGGCATTTAGGCATTGGCATTAAGTTCATTAGAATCTGGTTTTTGCTCTGCTGTGGGGAGTGGGAGGCGTTGTGCCAAAGAGCTGAGAGCAGCAGCACAGTGCTGGTATCAAAGTGGGCACCAGGGCAGGATCCATCTCTGATACAGGAACGTGCTCCCCAATTTTCTGAGTTTCCATCTTCAGTGAGAGCTTTAATCATCAGGGAATGATGTGGTCTCTCCAAAGATTGGCCTCACACCCCAAATGACAGCAGCGTGTTCAAACAGGGGGTCACAGCCCGGTGCTGCAGGACAGCAGGGTTTGGGGGGTCACACGGGGACAGGAACAGGGCAGGGGCTGTTTGTGGGGTCACACGGGGACAGGAACAGGGCAGGGGCTGTTTGTGGGGTCACACAGACAGGGGGACAGGGGCTCTGTCCCAAGTGTCAGGGCAGGATGAGAAGGGGTCAGACACATCCTGATGTGGGGCTGTGCTCCAGGGCAGGCACAAAGGAAGAACAGAGAGGATTTCTGGATTTCTGTCCAGAGAGGATTTCTCATCCCTGTTCTCATCCCCTCCCATCCTTGCCTAAGCAGGTCATGGGTTTATTTAAGGGATGCTTTCCTCCGTACCCACGGCACATCTGGCTGAGCACATCTGGCTGAGCACATCTGGCCCTCAGCCAGAGGCTGCAGGAGGGTTTGCAGTTCCAGTTGTGAGCATAAATATAGCTCCAAACAGCATCTGGACCGTGGAACCAACTCTAAAACACCGAATTGCAGGAATTTAGGGGGGAGGCAGCTCAACTAAGGCTCAATAATCACCAATTTCAAATGAAACTCTGAAGGTAAAAAAAAGACAAGGGAGATTATGGAGCGATTCTCAAAGTAATTGTCATGAGCACAAAGTCTGGCAAGTGAATTCTGTTTGTGACTGAAATGGAAGCAAAATCAAAATTTGCTTGTAAAATGGGAATTCCTATAGCTGGCTTCATCCTTTTCCCACATCGATGTAACTTTCTGCCCTCAAGCTACAATCTTCCAAGCAAAGCACAGAGCAATGAAATAAAACTTGAGGGAAAAAAAAAAAAAGCTTATTTCTTTTTTTCCAAAATCACAAACCCTGCTTTTCAGAAAAAGAAGAACCAAAGTGATAGCTTTAGGACAAAGGTAGCTGAGATCGAATAAAGCCAATTTGAGATGTCAGTAAAATTGGAAAGAAAGAAAAAATAAATAAATAGAAGTTATAATGAGAACATTCAAGTTCTTTCCCAGAAGAAGGGTCAGTGGATTTAATGGAAAATATTTTCCTTTTGGATCTTTGTACGTGGATATCAGTACCAGAGCTAAGCAGCAGCACCCATATTTCATGGTGATGGCAGCAGCTGGGTGGAGAAATGGAAGAAAATTCTCTGTATGTGAGAGTTTGTTCCCAGTAAAATCAGAGAAACAAACCTCCAGTCATCTGCAAAGGAAGGGAGGAAAAGGATTTCACTTGAAACAGTTTTTTTAGGACAAAAGCCATTAAAAGAAAGGTTTCCTGCTGCTTATCTGTTTATGAAGATGGATTTTTAAAAATATTTTAATTAGAAATGTCAGCTGTCCTTAAGGAACTCAGTGATGCTGAGATGCTCTTGTTTGAGATTTAATTATTGCACTGAAATTGTGGGTACTGATCACCTGCTTCAGCTGTAACCTGTGCTTCTGTCCTGGGCCAGGCACAGAAATTCCTCCTGAAATTTAAGGAAATTTAGGGAAAATTAAGGAAATTTAAGGCAAACCATCCCCTCTGAGCCCTGTGCTGCTGAGGAACGGGAAGTTCAATAGGAAATCTGTTCCTGGACACAGCCAACCAGATAAACCTCTGCCATCTTCCACTGCAGAATTTATACAGCCTTAAAATATTCTGTGAAAAAGCTGAATTTAATTCTGTGAGAGGCAGGGAACTATCAGAGATTTTACATGAGGTGAAGAAACTTAGAACCTGAGTTTCTAAAGCTGTGCCACCTTCTAGTCTAGATTGGAACGCCCAAGGATGTTCTCATCTGACCATGCCTCAGAGCAGTGGGGGCTTAAAAAGTTCTCATTCCTTTAAAAGTTTGATTTAAATTGGCAAAAAGAGAGAAGTGAATTTTCCCCAAAGCTCCTGAGTGTATGTAAACAACTCGGTGTCTAATTCCATTTGTACCTCTGACACTGGCTCTTGAAAGAGCCAAATTGGGTGGTTTTTCTTGGGTAAAACACCCAAATAAATCAGAGCAGGGAAGGCACAGGGACATGGGAAGGAATGAAATCGAGATCCTCTGGGCTACAGAAAATATGAATTCCTTTTAATGAGATTTTGATTACCAGCAGTAGTGCCTTGCAGCAAGAGCTACAGCAATAATCTCTAATGTATTATTTTGCAGGAGGAATTTAAACATTCTAATGTTAATCCAATGAATGTCCATTTAGGCTGGCTAATGATGAAACACTGGATATTACCCAGTGCTCACCACGAAGATGAGGAGAGATGTCCTTTATGGGATTATATAAAAAAGAAATCAGTTTCATCAAGAATGCAGTTACTCACTTGGAAACCTTCTCATTTACTGAGGCTCAAGAATCATGGGGGATCAAAAACTGATATAATGAGATCATTTCCCCCAAGTAAAAATGCAATATGTGATTAGCCATTATTGACTATTACACGAAATGAAAAGGAGTTCAATCCCACATCCATGTCCTTTCACGTGGTGAAGCCTGGCTATAGAAAGAGCCCTATAAACATCATTTTTTTGACTGGAGGATCCAAGGTCTTTCATTATGGAGACTTATTTTAACGGGAAAGTGGTGCCATTACCCAGTACTGATAGCTTTTTGTGAGAGGAATGCAAAACTTCCAAAACAAACCCCAAAATGGGTGAATTCTCGAGGAGTTTAGCACACCATTTGCATAAGCTGGAGTAAAAAAAAACCTGAGCTGCTTTTTATTGCTTACACT
This sequence comes from Pachycephala philippinensis, assembly GCA_013397055.1. Classification (NCBI taxonomy): domain Eukaryota; kingdom Metazoa; phylum Chordata; class Aves; order Passeriformes; genus Pachycephala; species Pachycephala philippinensis. The sequence continues at coordinate 42,673 of VWZT01007953.1, read as the reverse complement.
GCATTTTCCACGTGGCTCCGGGTGAAAGGTGCTGATTTGGGGTGTTGTGGGATGTGTGAACTGAACCAAACCCACCCCAGGGGCAGGCTGTGGGATGAGTGATGGGAAAGGCTGCAGGCACAGAAGGAACTCTCACCTGAACCCTCTGGGGCTGCACCTGACCCCAAGCTCTGGACCCAAACCCTCCCTGAAGAGGTCCTGACACGAATCTCAAAGGATTCCTTTCTTGTGTCCCTTTCCCCGTGTCCCCAGAGCAGCAGAACAAGGGGCCAGGGCTGTTTCACCCCACACATCCCAGCAGAGAGGGAGTTTTAGGACAATTTTCCTCCTGCCTCTGCCATTCAGAAAAGAGGATGAAGGATGCGAGGATCTGGACCAGGTCTTGCAAGGAAAAATCTGCAGCAAGGTAGAACAATTTAGCTTTTTTTTTCAATTTTATTTTTACAACCCTCTCAAGCTGAATGGGGCAAACAGAGGAGAGAACTGCACATCTGCCACGAGTGAATAAAAGCAGAATGAGCTGCCAGCTGAGGTGCCTGCAGCAGCCCCAGAGCAGAGGTGGAGCATGCCAAAGTGTGTCTGGGCACCCTGGGTGTGTCTGGGCACCCAGATCTCTTCTTTTCCATGGCCATGGTTTCCCCACGGTGGATGAAGCAGTTGCTCCCCAGCCCAGTGACTTTGGGGAAATATTTGCTGCTTTTCTGATTTATTGGGGTAGGGTTTAGCTGCTGGGAACGAGGGGAGCAACGTGTGTCGCTGTCAGCGCTGCCAGAGGGCAAAGAAGGACTCAGAGACACGAGTGTGGGCAGTAGAAAGGAATTATTTAATTAATAAAAAACGGGTTTTTATGTGTTTAGTTCTTTTAGTGTTCACCTGAATGGCAAGAGGTTATTGGAGCTCTAGCTAACTCCCTACCAGAGTGATTGGTCAATTCTCACATCATCCATTTCCCTAGTCGATATCACAATTCAAATTATATTTGCAGGTGCAAGATAGTTGTTTAGAGGTGTGAGATAGCAAAGTTGGTCTACAGAAACCTTATCATTGTTTTGCATAGTTCACATGAGAAAGGACAGAGCTCTCACCAACTGCTGCTGAGAGCTGAAAACTTCTCTGCTAAAGCTTTTTAGCACCCATAGGCAGTGAGTGCAGGAGGAATGAGAGGAGCACTGTGCCAAGCAGTGGAGACCATCAGTGACCACTGAAACAGTCTAAAAGAAATTCTGGACAGTGCCTGACACTCCCTGTCAGGTCCCTGCTTCCCCAAGAGGGAAGCTGCTCTGGAGTCAGGTTTGGTTGGGTCTCCTCCCAGCCTGTTGCTGTTCGTTCCCCAGGAAGCATTTTTGCATCACTCTCTGAGCTCTCAGTCTGTTTTCTGCCGAATTTTTAACACGTGCAGTTGGTTTTGGCTGGAGAATCCTTACGTGGGATTACACCTGCCGAAAATCCAAGGGCGAGGCAATGAGCAGGCAGGTGTAGAGATGGGGGGAGCTGCAGAAATTAGGGATATCATTGAAGCCAGGTCGTGCCTTGGCAGGTGGGTTCCTGCTTGTGCTCGAGGCCGGGGTGAGCGCAGGGGCTGGAGGAGGCTGGGTGAGAGGTGGGGGTGAGGAATGAGGGTGCTGAATTTGGGGTTTTGGGGGCTGCAGCCTGGCCTGGGCTCTCTGCCCTTCCCTGTGCTCCTGAGCTGGGCTCCCCGAGCTCCAGAGGCTGGGAGTTGTCCATGGGATGGCACAGTTACAGCGTCAGCTGATGTTTTCATGAAATAATTAAACAGCAATTATTCCCTTCCTTCCTTCCTTCCTGTTCTGTGGTCCCACAGCGAGCTGTGAATAGAGCACGTCGAGATCTATTCTTGGTAAAACCGTGCAGTTGTGCTTCTTTTTTTTAATTATTATTTTAGCTTTCTCTGCGTCGTTCCAAAATAAGAAACTCGACAGCATGTATTTGAGGCTTCCAAAATCTGACGTTCGTTTTCCTGGGTCAGGAGCAGTGCGTTAGGAATGACTGAAATAGATATTTATTGGATTTTTTTTTTAATATTCTGTATTCTTCTACAAAAATAACAGCTAATTCATTGGATATTAATAGACTGCTGTTTTTGGAGTTTTGTTCTTGCTGTAAATTTAGTTTATTTGGGTTAACTTCACGCCCAGTCGTGCTTGTCTTCAAAGTCCATGGAGATTTTGTGTTGTCAGATGATGAATTTAAGGTGATTTGTGATGGTCAGACTCATTTGCTGATCTCACACAGATGTTCCCACAGGTGCATTTGTGTGTGCATGATCTGACATGCAGAACTCCACTCTTGATGGGGTTTACTCCTGGAAAATCCTTACCTCACAATTAGAAACACGAAAACTTGAGTTATTTATCTCAGAACTATGGCAGGTACGAAGTCTGAAAAAAAAATACAAAGCCAGATTGTGCAACGCATGAAGAGAAATGAAGCTCACTTATCATCAAGTCATTAAAAACAATCCCAAATGTCTCCTTTTCCCCAAGAGTTAAATCCAGGCTGTTGTTCCTCACTGCTCTGAACTCCCCGGAGGCACGGCAGCTCCTGCCAGTTGTTGGTGTGTGGTGTCAAGGTTTCCCTTCCCATGCAGAATTCCCTCATCTCTCATTTACATTGTGCACTTCTTTAACTGAAGAACCCTTGTCTACAAGAAAACATCATAAAAAAAAAGGTGCTTACATCCTTACCCTCGAGGAAAGAGCTGTCTTGAAATGCAGAGCTCGGCCGAGCTGGGGCTCTGTGGTTTTGTTTCTCCTGTGCTGCAAAGTCACATCAGTTTAAAGTGCAAGGCATCAGTCCTTAAGAATTTAGCCAGAACAGGCTCCACGTCAAATATTTCCAACCAGTCCACCTCTAGTAATTTATCAATTATTGTGTTTCTGCTGCATCCTGCCTGAGGGCTGCAGCACTCTGTGTTTAGTGCTTGGTGTCTCCTCTGGGCTTTGAAGGAGGTGTAAAATGAAAGAAAAAGGGAAGTTATCCTTTTTCTGAGCAGAGCCAGCTTTTGGGAAGGGTCCTGTCCCACTCTGGTCCCTGCAGTAAAGCCACCTTTGGTTTGGGGCTGGAAGAGCAAGGGAATGCTGCCAGGGAGGAAACTGAGCCCTTGGAAATGCAGTTGTGATTTTATTCATCCTTAGGACTAAAAATTCCCAAAATCTAACGGCTCCTCCAGAGGAAAAATGGTTTCTGGTTTTTCTCTCAGCTCATCCATGAGGGCTAAATGAACTTTTGCTTTCTAAACTGGATCTCACTGGAATGTGGGGGGGAAGGAAGAAATACGTTTCAGGTTCAGTCTCTGAAGGAAAAATGTCTGTGCCATGACTCAAAAACATGACTGCCCTAGACAGCTTTAGTGAGTATGAGCATAAATTTCTCTTTTTGGTCATTTACATTCTTGTTTTATGTCTGAAAGGGGTTTTTTTGTGGCATTTGTCTTTCTCTGTATCCGAGCATTTGATTCTCCGTGTTTTCTGAGCTGAACATTATTTCAGGGAAGCATTGGCTGTGGCTGTGTCTGTCACGGAGTATTTGGGGTTTCTCTGCCCCGCTGAAATTCCTAAAATTCCATTGTGTACCAGCAGCGAAGTGCTTGGGTGCATCCATGAATTTATTGAGTGCACAGGTTGGTGGGAGCAGCAGTGGAACAGGAGCAGGGTGCTTCTCCCAGCCCTCATCACCCCTTCAATCAGAGGGAGCAGGAATAAATCTGATGGGGGTTGTTAATCAGACAGGAGCAGGGCTAAGCCAGCACTGAGATTCCTCATTCTTTCATGACAATCACACAGGGCAGGTACCGTGGGTACATCTCATCCCAGCTCTGACAAACACATTTGTTTGCTCCGCTGTAATTTACCAAATTGGCAGATTCTAGTGGAGGACAGAAATTATAGGTTAGGCAGACACGCTGTGCATGGCATTGTCCATAGAAATGCAAAGTGGAGCAGAATGAAAATGGGAAATTTTTTAGCTTTGTGGAAAGTATGAAATTCAGACTGATTTAGACTTTTCTTTAAAGCTGCATTCAGGAAACATGAACTTCTTCCTCATCAAGGTTTTGTTTTGAGAAGCTTTCCTTTCTTTGATGTTTTCTTACCTTTTTTTTTTTTTTTCTTTTTTACAATAAAGAAGGAGTAAATGAAAACTAGAGCCAAAATAATTTCAGAGCAAAACGTTAAAATTTCACTAGAATACTTTTGGAAGAAGCGTTTTGGCATTTTCAAAAATAACTTAAACATGAAATTTGGCAGAACACTTGAAACTTCCCATCACTGTTACGGTGTGGAATCAGCGTGGTGATTTTCTGAACAAATCTTATTAAAAATTTTGACTGGCCAGGTTTGGTTTCGTAGAAATACGAAGAGAGAGAGATCCTTGACAAAATGATGTCATCCCAATCCCATTCCCCCCTGAGACTTCCTTTCTTTTCCAACCCTTCCAGACTTGGCATTTAACTTCCATCTCCCTGCTTCCCCCTCACCCACAGCTGCAGTTTGGCACCAGGAGAAAAAAAAAAAAAAAGGAAAAAAATATATATATACGAGAGATAAAACTTTTCAAATATGTTCATAGAAATAGTTTAAATCACACGAATAACTCGGCACAGAATGTTCCTGACTGCAGGAAACAGAATCCAAGTGGAGCATTGTCAGATTTGTGGGATCAGAAGGAGGGATGGAATGCTGGAGGGAGTTCAGAGGGAAGAGGAGCTGTGGGGACTCGGATAAAAGGAAACATGAGAGCAGTGGAATGCACAGAGTTTGGCTGAGCAGTGGCTGCAGAGAGACAGAACAGCACAAAAACGTTTGAGGGATCGAAGCACCAAAGAGGCAGTGGAATTCTGAATGCTAAAAAAGGGATTTTTCAGGGAGTAATGGCTGTGGCTTCATGCAGCACTTGAGGAAAATGTGAGAGCCCTCAGCTCTGGGATCCTGGGGAATGAGCACACCCAGAGAGCTCTGAGGCACCAGAGGAACTTTTCACTGCTGTTTTCTGACAGGTTGAATTCTCTGGATGTCATTTGTTGCTCAGTTTTGGAAAAAAAAAAATGGGGCTGCCACCTCAACCAGCTCCATAATTTTTTAATTTTAATTAAGGAGTCCGTACATTAATTCCATTCCATTAATTCCAAAGAAAGCTGTTTTGGTGGTGAAGAACCAAAGGACTCTCACTCAGTCCTTTATCCTGTCCCAGAGCAGGGCCCCCCTGACCCCACCATGGGGAGGTGCATCAGGGGTGCAAAAGGAGATACAGGATTTACCTGGAGGCCCCCACCATGGGGAAATCCATCAGGGGTGCAAAAGGAGATACAGGATTTCCCTGGAGGCCCCCACCATGGGGAAATCCATCAGGGATGCAAAAGGAGATACAGGATTTCCCTGGATGCCCCCACCATGGGGAAATCCATCAGGGGTGCAAAAGGAGATACAGGATTTCCCTGGAGGATGGAGAGGAAAGCAGCCACCTGCAGCCCCTCTTTAGAAAGGAGAGCACTCCGGCACCTTCTGAGCTGTAAAGAGCCTTCCAAGCCTCGAGGACTTGACCTCAAACTGAGATCAGCATAATTTGCACTTTGTAGGGTTTCCAGGGAAGGGTTCATCCCCCTGGCACGGGATTCTGCTTATTGAGCCGTCCATAAAACCAGAAAAATCCCTGAATGTCCTGCTGGACGTGTTTTTATTGTCAAAACTGTTCCATCTGATTTTTGTGTGTGTGATGGACACGCGTATCTTCCAGGAGCAGCTCTTTTCACAGGCTGGATCAGATAAAAACTTGCATTACTTCAATGGTTGAATTAGCAACAATTTGGCAACTGAAGGAGAACAGCACTTCATTGTGAAAATGCTTCTGTAACCATTAGCAACTCTGATTTGGTGTCAGGCTTAACTGTTCCCTAAAATCGAAATTACTTGTCCTTGGAGATGCTGAATAATAGCAGGTGTCTCTGGGACTAAACCATGCCTGTCTGTCTTGATATCGTGCCTCTTTTAAAGGCAGAGGGAGTCTTTGACGTGGTAAATACTGCACACAAAAAATGTGCAGCAGGAGAGACAATCTCAGATAAAAATATAAACACTCCTCACTTTGATCTTTCAGTCACTTTTCCAAGGTATTGACAGAACAATAGATTCATTAGCGAAGACGGGTTTATTCAGGAGATGCAGACTGCCTGAAGTCTCCCGGGGAGTCTCATGAGAGAGAGATTAGTGGAAATAGGTGGAATGGGGATTTAAGAAAGAAGGCAAATATCCAAAGGCACGCAGGAGAAATGCGGCTCTGTTGTCAGGAGAATAATTCCATGGAAAAGGGTTGATTCCCTTCGAAGGAAGCCAGGAAAGCTTTGCCAGTAAATCCACTGGTAGCAGAATTTGTTGCCTTCAGGATACAGGGCAATGCTCCTACCTAAAGAGAACCCACCCAATATAATATATATAATATAATATCTGCTGGCAGCAGCTCCAGAAAAATGGGAGCTCCACCTGTGTGGAGTAAAAAGGTCTGGAACAAACCAGGGCTCGGGTCAAGGAGCTTTGGCTTTGCAGTTCTTGAGTTTCCTCTTTCTCTCACAGAAAAACCTGTAAGTGTGGAAGCAGCTGGGCAGGGAGACCAACTTAATGAAAAATTATTTGCCACAGATAAGACTTCAAGTCCCTTTTATTAGTGGGTCTGTAGCTATCCTATCTCTTCTTTCTTAATAGAGGTCTCCCACCTCCTTAACTTTTACTGGGAAATAAGTTTTTTGGGGGAGAATCAACTTTTCAAATCAAAATAAAGAATTTAAGATGAAGTTTTTTTTTAAATGCCTCAACTTCCTCATTGAAAAGTTGAGAATATAATTTGTTAGCTAAAAGCTGTATTTTCCTCATTGAAAATTGAGTATTTGGCATCATTTGGGCTTGTGTTTTCACCCACAAATGGAAAGACTTTCACTGGAAGCTTTAGGGACAAAACCAGAAGCATTTAGAAGTTCTCTTGGAAAACGATATGTGTTGCTTGGCCAGAAGTCTTATAATGCAATTAAGACAACTTGTTCAGGCAGAGAATTATAAATGCTGATCTCTTCATGGTTTTGTTGAACAGCTAGAATATTATCCTGAGGTTAGTGGTTGAGTTTCAGCTCAATGTTTACCCTTTACTTTTTTTCACAATGAAGCTTCCCAGAAATAGGGAGAGATGTCTGAAGTGGGTTATCTTTAAAAAGCTATTTATAACACATATAGAAACATATTTATAGCCTTATAAACGCATTTGGAAACAAATATTGTCCTGAAAACAGCCCGATTTTGATTTATTCAGGGTGCCTAATAACGAGGCAGATGCGTCCACACCCTGCTGGGAAAGCATCAGGGATTTCTCATCAGGGATTTATCATCTGGGATTTCTCATCAGGGATTTCTCACCTGCCCTGGCCAAGCAGAGACAAGGGCAAGCAGCACCTTGGCAAAAATGGGTGTGGACCTTGAACCTGCCTGCCCTTAGCTATGCAGGTCAGGCCAAAACCCAGGGGGAAGCACCTCCCTGGCAGGTTTGGTGTTGGTGTAATGGGGATGAAAAAAGGCCTCAGGCAGGGAATTTCTTTAGCCCTCGCAGCACTTTGTGAAGATTCTCTTTCTCATGTGAAGAATTTAAAACAATGTTATAGTTCTGTAAATCTCTGCACCTGCACCTACTTCTCAAGGACTGTTGTGGCTTCAAGCAGAAAAACATCCAGAAACGGGTGTCTCAGAACTGGAGCAATCACCCCAAGGGGTGGGTGTCCTAGTGACCAATCATTTTATGCCATCCAACACACTTTTGTGTATTAACATATAAAAGTTGTTCAATCTTCCACTGTGTTA
>VWZT01007953.1:14044-33956 GCA_013397055.1 Pachycephala philippinensis | reverse complement strand
GGGGATGTTGGGGGATGTTGGGGGATGTTGGGGGATGTTGGGGTGATGTTGGGAGATGTTGGGGGATGTTGGGGGATGTTGGGGTGATGATGGTGCTGGGAACGTGGCTGGCAGCTGTTCCCTTGGGAAAGGTCATGGCTGAGGGCTTGGATGAGTGGCTGAACAATTCAGAGACCCTCGGTTCCTCTTCCCAGCTCTGCTTCTAATCAGCTGAGCGTGTTTTCCCCAATATGTGGTGTTCTTCCACTTTGCACCTTCCACCTGCCTTGTGTAAATCTCAGCATCTCTCGGGGAGGGGTCGATTCAGGTGCCTTCAGCCTTGGCTGGGGCTGGAAAGTGTTATTGTTAGCTCGTAATTAATAAATCCGAGATAATGATGTGGTCAAAATTACTTACCCTGAAAAATCTGTCCAAATATCAAGATAATATGGACAAGTATGGTAAAGCTTTTTCAAAGCATGTGATAGATTTTTGGGACGGAAAGGGAAGGGTCTTGCTGAAGTCCTGTTTGCCATTCTTTAACTCCACAGCTGGCAGAAGTTTGGACATCTGTCTCATGAGATGATGTAAAAAAAGTCATAGATGTGGCCACCTGCAACCCATGAAGTGAAATTCATAACAAAACTTCAGATTACAAAATTTACAACACAGACTCTTTTTTTTTTTCTTTAGATGTTTCTTACCTGGGCACCCTGAAGGAGAGAAGAATTTGTGGTGCAGAGGAGAAGCAAGTTTGAAATACCAATATTTCCTGCAAGCTGAGAATCCTGGAGTGTGACTCAAGTCTGTGGTGATCCAGCCCAGCACGGGGTGAGTACTGAGTGTTCCCAGGCCAGCCTGTGCTGCATTCTCCATCCAAGCTAGTAGCAAAATATCAAGGAAAGAAAAGTTTAAGTTATGAAAGAAAATGGGCTTTGGATTCCTATTAATGATAAAATTAATTTTATACCCAAACTATTGGACAATGGCCCCCTGGAGAACAATGAGGAGAGTGAAAATCCCTCAGACAATGGATGTTGAAAGCTGCATAATAGTCTTATCATTTCTGTACAGCCTCGGTTGAGACAGCTGTAATTAATTATGAGGAAATGACAAATGGTCAAGGCTGTGCTGAAGGCAGTGGCCCTGGTACTTGACATTGTAATGCAACTGGGGAAAAGCTTGTCAAATCAAGGTTGTGTTAATTTATTAGGCAGCCATTTGTGTCAAGTTGGATAAAAGGAAGAAAAAATAAGAGGTGAAAAGCTACTGCAAATGTGAAGTATTTGGGTGGGTTTCCATATACGTTGTATTTTAAGAATGCAGTAATTTCATCCATGTGGCTTCTGCCCCAGGTCCTTGTTCCCTTGTCACTCACCCCTCACACAGTGAGCCACTGCTGGAAATCCACAAAAAATTCCAAAAAAGCTGGAAGTCCACCCAGCATTTTTATTTTCTTGTACCCTGCAGTGCCAGTGGAGTCAAATCTTAGTTTGGGGCTCCACTTCAATTAACTAAAAGTCTTTCCCACTCTACCTAGTTTAGCTCTTGTGAAAATAGATGTTTGAAAATGCTCCCTTCAGCTCGTGGGATCCTTCAGACCTGTGCTGAGCAAAGCAGCACAGTCCTGTGGTCAGACTGGGGTCAGTGCTCAGGGAAGGGGGATTTCAGCCTTGCTGGGCTCTTCACTTCTTGTGTGCACTTGTGCTTTCTTCCGTCCTGCTTGTTCCAGCCATAATTCCTCAAAACAGAACTTTCCTTTAGCCCTTCACGTCCCAACAAAGCTTTCAATAGGATTAAACTTGGGCAAAAGATTAATATTTGTAAGCAGTATGGAATTTGCTGTTTGCTGTTTGCTTTCAGCACAGCCCTGCAGCCTCGTAGGAGGGATTTGGGGTTTTTTTGCAGTCACTAACAAACGTGGGAAGAGCCAATAATATGTGACAGGCAGCATCCAAGAGTCCTGGATCCCTGTCTCCTTCCAGCATTAATATTCAGGCCTCGGAAAATGTCATTGTGCTGTCAGTCCCTAGAGAGCACCGTGGCACTGTCCAAATGGGTTTGTGTAGGAAATGGGCCCTAAAAGGCCAGGAAACATCCTGGTAATTCTCCCTGAACATCAGCATATGGGCGTTCAGCACAGATGCTGCTCTAATTATGAGGCATTAAGAACTTTATGTCAATAGTCCTGAACTCCAGTTACACAGCAGAGTGCAGGTAGCAGTTGTTACAAAACATAAGGGTTCTTAAGAGGCCCCTAATCTTCATTAATCTCTGCATCTTGGGTGTTTTTTGAAACTTTAGAAAATGCTGTAAGGGTAGAAAAGAGCCTTTATATATGAGAACACACTTACAATTGTATTTCTTTTTCTCTGAATGGTGGTTTTTTTGGCTGTTTAACCATTTAATTCCCATCTGACCGTTAAACCTTGGAGCAGAAGGTGGCAGGGTGTGATGGTGCTGCTCTGCAGCTCTCCAGGAGCCTGGCCCCAGCTCATCACTCCTGTTTGCACCATTCATTAAGGGATGCCAGGAAAAGGTGACTGATCTAACTGCAAAATAACCCCTCCTCAAAAAATCAGTAATTTTTACTCGATCAGTTGATTGCTGAGACTTGTGTCGTTCTGTAGCACGGATCTGATTAGAGACACCTCTGGCTGAATGTTAAGCATTTATCTGCTGTGCTGCAATTCTGAGCAGGGCTATAAATCTGTTTATGTACAGATGCCTCATGTGTGGTGGCATTTAAAAATCGTTTGAGGTGCTGAATTGCCAATTCACACCCTTTTGCCAATTTTGGTGTTCAGAGGATTCATCCTCCACTTAAACACGGCCTGGTGTGGGCATTGTCCTCTGGGCTGTGGTGTGTGGATATATTTTATATATTTATGTGTTTGTGTGTGTTATGGTGCTTGCAGATAAAACCCGTACATGGATTGCAAACCAAACTGGGATAAACTGCTGGTGAAATGGTAGGGAGTGGTGCCACACCACCATTCAGAGAGGTAAATGAAGGGCATTCTGCACGTGGATTTCAGCCCTGGTGTGGGCATTGTCCTCTGGGCTGTGGTGTGTGGATATATTTTATATATTTATGTGTTTGTGTGTGTTATGGTGCTTGCAGATAAAACCCGTACATGGATTGCAAACCAAACTGGGATAAACTGGTGGTGAAATGGCAGGGAGTGGTGCCACACCAAGGGCATTCTGCACATGGGTATCAGTCCTGGTGTGGGGCAAAAGCACCTCCACATCAGCAGTGCCATTAAAGTTGGCTCTGAAGCAACTGGCGAGCTGCATTGAGGTTTATTTTCTTAGTCCAAGTTTTCTGACTGAAGATGATGAGTCTGTGATTTTATTTTTTTTGTTGTTGAGGCTCAAGACATGAAAACGTGTCTGAAGTCTTTCATTCCCACCTATTGAAAGCGCTTTAAAAGGGAAAGAAACAAACAGATGGCTCTCATTAGCACAGGAGCGCTTTAATCTTTTGCACGTTTTAAATTTTATTTTCCTTTCAGTGTTTGTAAGTAAATTGGTATAAAATTAAGACTTCACCAGAGCAATTGAATTTCACACATTTCAATCCATGAAAGGAGAGGTGGACTCCGTCCAAATTGCGACAACCGATGTAATCCTGGCACCACAATTATCTGTTCTCATCAACGAATGAGTTCAGAGTGAATGGAGTGGGGGGCTGCGCTCACACATCTCACTCCTCTGAAAGCCCTGGGTACCACTGGGGACCTCACCTCTGCCATTCAACCACAATGTGCTTATTTTAAGCTGGAAAAATAACAGAGCTCGTCGTTCTGAGGAGCACGTGCAGGAAATTGTGGGTGAATGTGCTCTGGGTGTGAATTGCAGGGGCAGCGATGGGGCTCGGTCGTTTCCACCACAAAATAATCTCCCAGAAATGTGCTGGGCACCACCTGGGTGGGGTGGTAAAACACCTCCTGGCAGGGATGGTAAAACACCTCCTGGCAGGGATGGTAAAACAGCACCAGGCAGGGATGGTAAAACAGCACCAGGCAGGGATGGTAAAACACCTCCTGGCAGGGATGGTAAAACACCTCCAGGCAGGGATGGTAAAACAGCACCAGGCAGGGATGGTAAAACATCCCCTGGCAGGGATGAGTTGGGGGTTTTAGGAGTTCAAACCAAGACAGGATGGCAAAACAGCACCAGCTCTCCTGGCTCAGGAGCTCAGTGGTGTCCGAGTGACTCCATCCCCAAGAAGCAGAGGTTGCTGCAACCTCCAGCTTCAGAACTTTGTGTTTTCACCTCGTTCTTCTGCAATTCCTGCTTAACAAACTCTGTTTCAAGCCAGGCTGCACGGCCAGGACTGGAACAACTCTGCCACAACTTCGGATCCTGCGTCAGGCAAAGGTTTTTCAGCCCAACCACAATTCGTGATTCAATTAATAGGGGATGGGCACCACTTCTGAGGAATCAGGGTGACTTTGCCAGAGAAGTTTCCTTGGGGCACTGAGGGCACAGTGGTTCCATCCCGTTGTTTGTGAGAGCAGAGACATTGGCACAGAATTACAAATGCAAACAGAATATTTCTGGTATCTCCCCTGTAAACAGAATTACATTCTTCAAGGCTTGTTTTGGATGATAGAAGTCAAGGTCTGATCCTCTCCTATTTATTTTTGGAAGAAAGATGAAAATTGGAGAACTGCTAGATTTGCAGCATCAGAAAATGAAGACTCTCGAGGAAAAAAAGATTTTAATTCTGTTCCTCTTAAAAGAGAATTGTGTATAAAGTGGCTTTTCTACTTCCTAGGAGCTTTCTTAGTTTCTGAAAAAGAATGTTTATTTTTGGTGGCGGTGTACAGCATACTGATTAAAATAAAAAAAAACCTTAACATTTCCAGTTATGTTGAGGAATTTTGTTTTGAGCCTAACCTTTTCGAATAGTAGATGTTTGAACAGAAAAGGGAATACATCTCATTCTGGAAAGTTATTTTTAAGTGGAAAAAAAAAAGAGCATTCTCACTTGGCTAATATACAATTTTTCAGGTTTTCCTATCTAATTTGGATGAGGGAGAGTGTTTCAAAAAATAGCATGTCAAAATCTGAATAAGTTAAAAGGACTTGGTGTGTTTCTCCTTGGCAAACTTTGTTTTCCTTGATGTTTAGACCAAAAAATGTTCTGTCCTAGATGCTTCGCACGCACTTCTCAGGACAGAGTCAGCTGCTTTGTGTGGGCTCCTGGGCGGCCAGAGAACATCAGAATTTATTTTTTCTCTCAGGATTTCGATTCAGAATGATTCAGTCATGATTCACGCCGGGAGAAATTATCTTTGCTGCCTTCCTGTTGCTCTGAGCGTTCAAAGTCAGGTGTAAATGACACTTCTGCTGGCATTTCCCTCCATGGGAGGAGTTCCAAAGTCCTCCTGGCCCTTCTCGAGGCCTCACAGCTTTATGGATGTCGGGAGGTCTTTCTTAGACAATCTTTGGGTTTTATGGCAGCCGAGAGAGAGGAGTTTTAATTTCTTATTCCTAATGCTCTGCAGAGGTGAAGAGTCCACCCATCGTCTCCAGCCAATTTGTGCCAGTGCTGAAATAATCTCCCATTTGAAAGCTCTTCCAGCGCTCTGCCCTGCAGCTTCTTGGCTCCGTTTTTTTAACCTTATTGCTTTTGTTTCATCCTTCACCATGAACGTTCCGATGCCCTGCTCTTAACAGCGTTTCAGCACTGCTTGCAGATTTATTGAGCAGGCTCAGAAGGGCAGAGAGAGGAGGAGGAACACAAATGAGGTCCTTAAGAATCAGAATTTCAATTGAAATAATTGATTTTTTCATTTTGTTGGAATAAAAAAGAGAATTTTGAAAAATCTTCTTCCTTTGCTCCTTCTCTGCTCCTGTTAGCAAACAGAAAGGAACTACTTTTATTTCCCTGGAGGTGTCTGTGAGCTCATGAGTTCATGAAAAGGTAACTGAGATGATGACATCTAAACTTTTAAGGGTAACAATTTATTAACACTTTCCCACAAAGGTCTGACAGTGCCGGTTGTATTCGTCATAGATATTTATAAAGGGATTTTTTGGTGGAGTTTAAAAGGAACATGATAAACCCATACGTGTTTCAGGCACACTTAACTGAGGAGAAAATGTGCCCCGAGTTTTGCAAGTGTCACAGTATTTTATACTTGTTATCCAGATAAATCTCATTTATGAAGGGAATTTGAACCTTTAGAATGCTGTGTTTGAGTATCACACTTGATAGGAACCATCTATGTTCCCTTTGACCTTACTGAGAGACAAATCTGAATCTTAGAATCTGGGAAATGGGCCAAAATCTCAACCCTGGAAAAGCTCCTGCATGAAAGCAGCTGGGAATGGTGACTTGAGGCTCTGTCTGATGGAGGAATTAAAGCAGTGACCTTGTCACCCCTCCCTCATTCATTGTCAGGAAATTCTGCACTGATATTTGAAGTCGGGACTGCACTCTACATTCCTGAATTTTTTGGTAGACGTGGATTATCAGCAGGGTTCCAGCAGATGCCAGAAGAAAGATTGGAGAGAGAGGCTGGAGAAAGCAGAGCTTTACCTGGCCAAATGCCTTTGTTTAAACCAACTTACTGCTTACTCATTATTAAGGTGTTGAGAAGATGCATTCCTCAGTGTCAGAGACAGCTCTGAATTGGGGCAGTTTCCCTGTAAGTCAGAATTAACTTCCAGCCTAAATGCTGGGGCTGGTGGTGCTGGCTGGGGAAACACTGCTGATGCTCTGGAGAGAAAAATGTCTGTTCATCCTTGGCCAACACATCTGAAAACCTGGAATGCTGAGGGGAGTGAAGGCTGGAATGAACCCTCCATGGCCCTTGGAAGGAGCACAGCCTCGCTGAAGGAGCTCCTCCTCTGGCACCACAGAGGGATGAAGGATGGGAGGAGTCCTGAACACCTGAGAGCAGAGTTTCTGCAGGTGGTGCTGGAACCTTGGCCCCAAGGCTGCCCGTGGCCAGGTGAACAAAGAGGGCATCAAAAATGTGCAAAGGGCAGAGCTGGAGCTGGGCTCTGGGCAGCAGCAGCAGCAGGAGCAGCACATCCCCTGGGTGGGGAAAGGAGCCAGATCTCAGGAGAGTCACAGCAATGGGCACAGGGCCCCCATCACAGGGCCCCAGCCCTTCAGATTGCTCTGGGAGAAGAAATAATACTTAAAAAAAAAATGTAAAAGGGTTTGTGTTGAACGTGCATTCAAGTTGAGCCCAAACTGGCATTTAGCTGTTAGGTCTGTTCCAAAATTCGTGTTTCAGGCAGCATTTGTTGCAACAGTGGGTCCCTGAGAACAGGGATGGGAGGAAATGAGCAGAGCATGCCAGTGCCTCTCTAACAGAACACCAACCCCACCTCTTCTTCGGGAGCTGTGACTTTCAGAAAATAGTTCAAATCACGTGTAGAGTTTGCCCATCTTTTTTTCCAACCCAGCACTAACCAGTGTCTCGCAGTAATGTAATTTGATGGGTCCACCTTTGTGCTGTGTCCTTTCCCAGCTCAAACATAACATCAGTTATGGTTTGTGCTGGAGGCTATGATTATCCTCTATAGATAGAAATGTTCTATTGCCTGAGTCAAAGGCGTTTAGTTCGTCCTGAGAAGTTATTGTTTGGAGGCCAAAATGTCTCCAGTTCATATCCTAGTTCTTGTTTCCATTATTGTATGTGTGTGATATTAATTTCTGTCTTTGAGGGAAAAAGAAATCCATCCAGTGCCATGAGGAGAGGGCAGAAATGAAAGGGAATGTCTGAGGACATCTCCCCTGGCATAACTCTGCATCTTGCCAATAGCATATGTTGAGGGGCTCCATTTAAATTCATAAATAATTTTTTTTAAAAAAATGTTGGAAGGTGTCCCAAATTTTATCTGGGATAACTTTGTTTTCTTTTCTTCACTAGGACAGGGCTGGTGTTTGTCCTTGTGTTAAAAACGAAGAAATTAAATAATATTGAGGAACCCAAAAATCCACCATGATGCACATAAAGTATGGGACAATCAACTTGCTCTGGTGGGGCCTCTTCCACAGGTTCAGTCCAAACAGAAACGCAGAATTTTGCTACAGGGGTTGGCAAACAGAAACTGGGAAACAGTTAAGCCGAGTTCCAAAACAACTGCTATGATTTATATTTACTTAGGGAAATGCATTATAGTCATCATTGCCTTTTATCTCAGCCATAGTGTAGAAAATTACCTTCCACTGTCACAATTTATAAAATACTCTCGGAATGTTTATCACCGATGCACAGTCATAACAACAGCAGCAAATGGCAGGATTCTCTTAACAGCTCTTCAGGATATTCAAGAAATCCATGCTAGAGGTGGCCAGTAATTGGCAGAGATGGAAAGAAAATGCAGTAAAGTTGTTGAAGTTACTTTCCACTAATGAAAACTCCATTACTTAAGAAACTCAAAACTTCCTGCGGAGGGTAACGCTTGTCAAGTAGGTGTGAACACTGGGAGAGACGTGTGAGACAGAGGTCCCAGAACGTGCTCAGGATTGCCAGACTGAGCAGCTGCAGATCCTCAGAAGTCCAGTTCCCAGCTCTTTCCTCACGCACACTTTCCTTGCCATCTCTCAGCGTTACTGGAAAATAGATTTTCCCTTTTTTTCCCTAGTAATGTTTGCAGTTACAGGCTTGCAAATTCGGCCTTAAAAGTTATACCTCTGCAACAAAAGAGGTTATTTGGCCTTAGAAGTTATACCTCTGCAATACAAACCTGCTTGTTTGGCATCCTTCACCCACCCCTGTCCCCGTTTAGCTGTTCTTGCCCAGTTTGCACAGCCAGAGCCACTGCAGGGTGCTGGGACAGCCAGCCCAGCCCGAGCACACACACACACCCCACAGTCTGGGGGCATGGAGTGCCCCAGTGCCACCCTCCCCTGCTCCGGGGAACCCAGCCAGGTCATTCACTTAAAATAAAAGTATTTTTACTTTTGTTTTAAAAGCTGGAGAGTGGCACTTGGCGGCCCTTGCAGGGTCTCCTTGGCATTTGCTTTAGCCGTGGGTGAGTTCAGTGTTCTGAGTGCGTGGGGCTCTGTCCCTGAGACTGTGCATGGAATGGGGTTATCCAAAATAAACCTGGACATGGGGTGAGGGTACCCAACATAAAGCCGTGCATGGAATGGGGGTATCCAGCATAAATCTGGACATGGAATGAGGGTATCCAACATAAAGCTGTGCATGGAATGAGGGTACCCAACATAAAGCTGTGCATGGAATGAGGGTATCCAATAAAACTGCACATGGAATGAGGGTACCCAACATAAAGCTGTGCATGGAATGAGGGTACCCAACACCCTGGCAACGAGGAGCTCAGCCCAGGAGCCTCAGACAGCCCAGGCTGCCCCTTCCTGCTGAGCCAGAGCGTTGGTGCTGCTGTTGGAGTTACAGCACAAATGCCTGAGCACCCCCAGCTCCCAGTCTGAGGCTGGAACAGCTCCTGGACATTCTCTGTTCTCCCTTGCTCTGTGTATGGCCAAGTCCAGACACAGCAGAGATTCCTGTTCTTTCATTACGGGACTCGTTACAAGGGCTCCTGCCTTTAACAGTGCACCACAGCACTGGAGTTATTTAAGCAACTATTACCCCAATTTCTTCTGTTCCTTAGGAGACATTGATGTATTCAAGGTCAGCACTCATGCTGCATCGATTTCTTGCCAGGGGATTTAGGCTTTAAGTGATGGATTGTGTGGCAAACTGATAAATTTTTTAAAAATTAGTAAAACTTTGCAGTGCAGCTTTAATTGTCAGTACCTTCTGAGGAGGGAGTGTGTCCCAGCTCTGTGCTCTGTCACTGCTTCCTTCTGCAGAGAGTATTCAGAAGGCCACAGCCTTGGGCAGTGGCCTCCCACGCTGTTTGCTAGCTTTTGTAAATGTTTTCAGGAATTATGACCGTGATGAGCCAGGTCTTTAGCTGGTATCAATCACTGGCACCCCACTGGGCTGTACCAGCTGCCACTCTCCACAGCGTGGTCCAAAAGAGCCTTTCCCTGCTCCTGGCAGGTCCAGCTCTGTCAGCCTGAGCTCTCGGTGGCTCTGTGGGACCTGCCCCGTGTGGGCTGAGTTCTGCAGCGTCCAGCCCCGATTTTGGGCACTGGGAGGCTTTGTGCAAGCCAAAACAGGGCCAAACAGAGCTTCAGTGCTGCTCCAGCCTCTCCTGGAAGAGAAACTCCTGCAGTTTCTTTGGCTGGCTGCGTTCTCACATGGAAATCCAGCAGGAGTGTGGCCCTGGGAAAGCAGAATCCCATTCTCCTGCTCACCTACTCACTGCTCAGCATTCACCACCACGGGAGGCAGCGCTAAGACTCCAATAAGATTTCATCAGTCATGGTTTTGCAGTCCTGCTAAAAAAAAAAAAAAAGTCCAGATTTCATTAAACAATTCTGTGCAATGAATGGATGGGGTAAAATTTAGTGAGATTAACTGGGCTGTATTTTAGGTGCCAGTCATCTTTAAGGCAATGAGCAATGTCAAGACAGATGAAATAGGAAGTGCTGGAGAAACGTCACCACTGGGAATGAGACAGAGACTTCCACATTGATACAGGGATGTATATATTTGCTTTAGTAATGTCTAAATGAGAATCTCAGATTTAATTTTTCATAACGTCATCAGGCAGATTTTGAAGGCTGATGTTATTTTTCAGAAAAAGCTCATCTCTCTTCTTCCGGAGGTGAGCAGGAGAGAAACCCTTCACCAGCCTGCTCCTGTTAATTGTAATATTATTCACATGCTCTTGTAATTATTTCAGGATCTGTTCCAAGTATTTTTTAGCTGGAACCTGATGATAATGAACTTCCAAGGCCTGTTTTCCTCCAGCTTGCAGTGTCATGCTAAATGGACTGCAACAAGAAGCGTTGCTGTGCCTGAGCTGCACCAGCGCCAGATCGTAATTTGCAAATGTGTTTTTTGGGAGCTGCTGATATTTCTCACCACCTCCTTGCAGAGTGAGCAGAACACTTCCCACTGCTGAAATTTGAGAGTGAGAACTTTCCAGGCTGATCTTCCTGACAGTGACCAGTAAAGCATAAACCCAGGCTTTAAAGGGGGCTGAGGAGTCTGGGGTAATGCAGCTCCCTTTTGTTCTCTGGCAGCCACTTGGAAAAGCACCTGGTATTTTGGAAGGACAGATTATCTGCCTTCTGACAAATAAACTCCACCTTTGCTATCTCAATTTCCCCCCAGAAAGTGTCTCCAAAATCAGCACTCATGTAATCACAGTATTACTGCATTATTTAGAAATTGCCTGGCCAAGTGTGTGTGTGTGTCTATATATAACATTTTTTTTTCACACCAGTTTCCCTCCGTTGGCTAAAATTAAGACAGAAACGGTGAAAAGTAGAAGTAGGCAGTTCAGGGATTAGAGCACTGATAAAAGGTGATTCAGAATTAAGATTCTTCAACCCAGATGGAGTCCAGGAGGCAAATGGTGAGCTGGAACTGCAGGCAGGGAAGGGTTAATGCAGAGCACAGGGGCTCAGGGGTGCTCCAGCCTCAGTCCTCAGGATCAGGACACGCTGTGGGCACAGAGGAGGGACAGGCTGGGGCTTCACCGTGTGAATTAATTTAATTGGCAGCATTGCAGGAGCTCAGGTTTCTGCAAGGATGAGGAGGATCCTGGAAGCCATTTGGACAGGAGCATCTCGCATTCCTTTGGAGGCAGGGTAATTATCTGGAATGTCATTATTTGTTTTGTCCTTCTGAGGTGGTTGAAATCTCACACATTTCCAAAAAAAAAAAAACCACAACAAAAACTGAGCCAGCCACACACAAAAGAAAACAACTTGATTTAGTCTGGTGATATTTGCAAAGTAATAAAAGCAGCAACATTCTTAGGTGAAGTAATATAATTAACATATTCTCTCCGTGCGAGGACAGCATGTTTTTTCTTGTAATGATTTGGGTTGCTTGATGGCAAAGTTATGGGAGGAAGGTTTATTCTTGTTCTTCAAGGGCAACAATATGCTCTAGTGAAACCGTGCCATCATTTTTTTCTCCCCCTTATCAGACATTTTATTGTTCAAGAAAAAATGTTTCAGGGGAAAAAAAAAAAACGTAACATGGGGTGAATGAACAATGTGCCTGCTGTTTGTGGAGATAAACACCAAACAGGCAGAATGGAAATTAAAGACTCTCATCACAAGTGTCATTTTTTACGGCGGTGGAAATGTTTTCTTCAGCACCACAATAGAAACTCCTAATGTCAAATGTTAAAACACTCCCTGGAAAATAAATTCCAGTCACTTTAGAGCAGGTCTGTGTGATTTGATGGCTCTCAGCACGTGGGCTGAAAATGCTCTTTAGTAGCTGAGCTCGTTATTGTTGCTATTAGCACCTTTCCCATGAGTTTTTCCCGTGGATGCTCACTCCCTGTCCCTGCAATGGGGCCACGCTTTGGGACCCACCCTTCAGGGTTTCAAACTTCCACCAGGAAAAGCAGGAAAAGCAGGAAAAGCAGATTGACAGCTCTTGTTTTCAGCGCTGCTCTATTCTTAGAGAGGAGCTACATTAGGAGGATGAGTCGTTTTAAAGACTTTGCCAGCAAATGATAGATCCTCTTCTGGGTCACGAATTTCTCGTCACCTTGTGTATTAATAGGACCTGCCAAGGATTTTTCCCGAGTTCCCTTGCTCGCAGGCAGTCACATGGGTGACAGAACCACAGAGAGCCGAGCATCTGTGACCCATATGCTGGGGAAGAGGAGGGAGGAACAGCCGAATAAGGACACGGTGCTGGAGCCAGGAGCTCCATTGGTGGGGCAGAAATGTGTGTGCAGTGCTCTGAGGATCCATGGGGAGGGCTGCAGAGCATCGTGAGGGGTGTGGGGCTGTGTCAGGCACCTCGTGCTGCCCTCACACCAAACTGTTTGTGTTATATGGGAGGTTTGGGGAGCTCTGTGAGTGAATTGGGGCTGTCTCAGACACTTTGTGCTGCCCTCACACCAAACTTTGTGCTGTGGGAGGTTTGGCAGAGCATCGTGAGTGGTGTGGGGCTGTGTCAGGCACCTCGTGCTGCCCTCACACCAAACTGTTTGTGTTATATGGGAGGTTTGGGGAGCTCTGTGAGTGAATTGGGGCTGTCTCAGACACCTCGTGCTGCCCTCACACCAAACTTTGTGCTGTGGGAGGTTTGGCAGAGCATCGTGAGTGGTGTGGGGCTGCCCTCACACCAAACTGCTTGTGTTATATGGGATTTTTGGGGAGCTCTGTGAGTGGTGTGGGGCTGTCTCAGCCACAACATGCTGCCCTCACACCAAACTTTGTGCTGTGGGAAGTTTGGCAGAGCTCTGTGAGTGGTGTGGGGCTGTCTCAGCCACAACATGCTGCCCTCACACCAAACTTTGTGCTGTGGGAGGTTTGGCAGAGCCCTGTGAGTGGTGTGGCGCTGTCCCAGACACCTCGTGCTGCCCTCACACCAAACTGTTTGTGCTGTGGGAGGT
The DNA here is from genome assembly GCA_013397055.1 of Pachycephala philippinensis. NCBI lineage: Eukaryota > Metazoa > Chordata > Aves > Passeriformes > Pachycephala > Pachycephala philippinensis. The sequence goes on along the minus strand of VWZT01007953.1, from coordinate 20,534 downwards.
TTGCCACGCTCCAACTCGGTTTTCTCCCACTTTGACAAACAGAAATTTATGAAAGCTTTCAGCGAATGTCTGCCCTGTGCGTGGGGGCACAGAACCCAGCTCCAGGCACTGAGGCTCCCACGTGTTGGTCCGAGTGTTTCACGCTGTTCGTGCTGAGCAAGAGGAAAGTTTATGCCTTGGTTGTGTTTGCCCGCACTGAGAAGGGTCAGAGGGCAGGAACGGGGCAGGGCAGGGGCCAGGCAGTGCCAGTCTGGGGCACCACCTGGTGTAACTGTACCTGGTGTAATTGTACCTGGTTTATTGCCAGGCAGCCAGAAGGTTTTGTACCCACTGAGAGACACAGCTGGGAAAGATTTCGCAGCAGGGACACCCAGAAGGACGAGCCCTGTGCCCACAGTGGTGCTGGGACGTGGAACTGTGAGGCTGTGGCTGAGTCACTGTGCAAATCTGCTGGAACCAGCAGAGTGTGCCCAAGGCAGAGATTTCCTCTGCTAGAATGGGAGCTTTTCTCCTGGTGACAGCAAAACTGCTGCTGAGCAAGGGACAGATGCTCCACTGCCCTCCTCGCATTGCATCCTTCCAAATTATGGAATAACCAAGGTTGTGCTCTCCTCGCTCCTGGGCACCACCAGTGCTTTCCAACCCCGATGGGATGGCTGTGGCAGTGTCAGAGGTGGGATTGCCCTGGGGCAATGACCTTCCCGGAGGAATAACCAAGCTTTCCTCTCCTCACTGCTGGGCACCACCAGTGTTTTCCAACCCCGATGACCAGGGCAGTGTCAGAGATGGGATTGCCTTGGGGCAATGACCTTCCCTGAGCAATAACCAAGCTTTCCTCTCCTCACTGCTGGGCACCACCAGTGTTTTCCAACCCCAATGGCCATGGCAGTGCTGCAGTGTCAGAGGTGGGATTGCCCTGGGGCAATGACCTTCCCGGAGGAATAACCAAGATTTCCTCTCCTCACCTCTGGACACCACCAGTGTTTTCCAACCCCGATGACCATGGCAGTGTCAGAGATGGGATTGCTCTGGGGCAATGACCTTCCCTGAGCAATAACCAAGGTTGTGCTCTCCTCACCTCTGGACACCACCAGTGTTTTCCAACCCCGATGACCATGGCGGTGTCAGCGGTGGGATTGCCCTGGAGTAGTGACCTTCCCTGAGCTGTCCAGCTGGGGCTGGTCCATGTTTGAGCCCCGTGCCTGCCCCTCCTCAGCAGCAGGAACGAGCAGTCTCCCAGATCTATTGATTGGTCTCTGGCATACACAGCCTAAAACATCATTCCATGGAATAAGAGAACCTCAGCCTGCCTGTGGATGGCAGCGTGCAACAGTTAGCTTTTAAATTAAATGGTAAAGAAACAAATGAATAATTAGCGTATAGATAATGTGAATTAGCCCTTATGTTATACATTAAATTCTGTTCCAGTTATTGGACTGCAGTGAGCTCTTGCAAAGTGCTAAGCTGAAATCCATGCCCTAATTATTTGCCATGATGTGAGTGTCCCAGCTTTTGTACTAAATGAATGTAGGTAAAGATAAAAACGTATTACAAAAAGCTAGGATTCTAATGGAAGATAGGCCAGTGCTAATTACTGGCTAATCATTGTGTTAGAGTAATTATATTACGTGCTTTCAAAGCCTTGGTTAGTGCCAAGCTGAACACTAGCATATAATTTGTCAGAGAGGAGTTAATTTTTCTTGTTATCATAACAAGAGAGCATTTTCTCTTTTTTTCTCAATATTTTTCACTAATGTGTGATTCTACCACCATTCTAAACATTTTTCCTCTCTTGTTAGTCTTAAGGAGCTGTTGAACAAATGCTGCTGGGGTCTGATTTAGGGCAGGTTTCCTTCTCTGCTGCACTAATGGGACAGAGCATCACCAGGCCCTGTGGCTGAGCAGGGCAGTGGATGGGATCATTATATTTTTTCAACGTGATTATTTTCACTACTGGCCTCCTTGCTGGAGCCAGCCAGAGCTTTTCCCAAGCAGTACAATGGCACGGAGTCATTTCTTTTGCATAGCCAGCCTGAAAACCTCCCAGGCCTCCCCTTGCTGGGCCCAGAGCAGCGTTGTGCTGTGCTCAAAACACACTCAGCATCCCCAAGTACCCGAAATAAATACAGCCGTGAGAGCTGATAGCACCAAAGGCAACACAGTATTTTTAAATAACTGTTTACCATGATAGCAATTATGGGAAGATGGATGGTTTGAATCTCCAGAGCAAGCAAATAGTTAGAAATAGCTATATTCTTTGCTTAACTTCTGTTCCCATTATTCCACGGACGTGTGGAATATATCATTAATTTTAAAGAGGGAAATAAAACCAAATTGAAGGGCCTAGATTCAAAGGCAGCACCTAAGGATCACCATTTATTCTCTCTGTAATGGCTTGAAAATCTGTGTTGAGCTTCCTATGACAGAGCTGGCAGAAGAGTGCTTCCAATTAAATACAGATTTTGTGTGGATCAAATTTAGAAACTTCTACTAGTTGAAGGTGCCTGTTAAACTTCGTGGGGACAAATGGTTCTTGGATCCCTAAAAGTTACACTGTGTCTGCTTGTTATATATTTGTACAGGCACTTCTTTCTGTCTGGCTCACCTAATACAAAAAACCTATTTTTTTCTTCTTATTCAAAAATAGTGATTTGATTTGGTTTAATTTATTTCCTGCAAAATCTTTCTGTCTTTGACATACTGAATCCACTTCCTGATTTAGACCTCTGTGATCCTGGAGAAATGGCTGGGGTTTGGTACATTTTTTACAGTTACAGCTATATCTGAAAAGTAGCCCTTTTTCTGAAGATTTTGGGGCAGGTTTTCTACGTGTTGCTCACGATCTCTAATTGGAATTAATCTTCAAAGGAGCTCAATATCTGACGTTCTTTTACAAGAAGCTGGTCCCTTATTTCAGCACCTGAAAAGATGAAAAGCCCTTTTGAGAGACCTGGCCCCAGCTGTGATGCTGATCACATTTCGGGGTCTGAGCTGTTGTTTTCCAGCCTGCAGCCAGGGTAATTCCCTGTCCCTGGCATTAATAATGGGGAGAAGCAGGGTGCTGCTGCTTGAGCACCCTGAGTGTCCCCTGGTGAGGTCGGTGTCACCGGGACCTGCCCCAGGCAGTGCCTGGCCAGGTTTGGAGCAGCCAAGGGCCACTTCCACTGTGGACACAGCTACTCCATCCTGCAGGACACAGGAATTAGCTGTAGGAACGAGATCCTGTGCATTTATTAGGGTGAGGGGAGGAGAAAAAGGGGAAAAGGCAGGGTTTGTAGGAGCTGGTATCCAAAGAGGCTGATGGATCAGCCAAGGGGCTGGCAGGTGATGATGCTGTTACTGGGAACTCTGAGGCGTGATTTAGCTTTATCCACTCAATGATGATGGATTCCTTTGTATCTCTTCCCGAATGATTTATTCTTTGTGAGAGGAATATGCTCGCCTAACACTGAATGCACAGGCAGCAGATTTATGGAGAGCACAAATCCAAACTGATGTCCCAAAGGTGGCTTGGAGAGGCTCTTCCTCACGGTGGGAGGTTTCCAAGTGTGCAGGGTGCTGTGGAGAGCTGCAGAGGATGCTGGTGGCACTGGGTGTCCTGAAGGTGTCACTGGAGGTGATCCCGTGACGGGCAGTGTCAGAGCTATCTGTTTATATCTAATATTAATGCCTCCACTTTGGTGGAATCCAGGCTGTCAGCAAAAATGTGCCCCTTCCTCATGTGCTGAACCTGAAGAACTAAATCTTAATCTAAAGAACTGTCTGCACCTGCCAGTGGAACCTCATTAACAGGGGAAATACTGATTTGTGAAGGCTCCACACCAAACCAACCTGCGGTGGGAGATCTCACCTCTCTTTTATGTTTGTATGCTGAGCAAACATCACCACAGAGATGCCACAAGGTTGCTGCAGAGACATCAGAAGCACCCTCATGTCATGGGAAGTGTGAGATAAGGCTCAGGGACTGCAGGTTTGATTTTTGAGAGGCAAACACTTCTCTGAAGTGCATAGCCCCATTAAATCATTCGGTGCTGCCCCTTTCCAGCTCGACCCTGCTGATTGCAGGAACCGTAGCAAAACATGAGGTGGCTTTTTGTGACAACAAAGGCAGGCCCTGGGACACGGAGAGAGCTGAAGCAGTGACTGCTGTGGAGGGAGAGGCCGGGCTGTAGCCCTGATCTGCTGTAAATCCTCGGACAATCCTTCCCCACTCGGAGTTCCCATTCTCTGTGCCCCCGTGTTTGCCTGCCTGGATTGCCAGGCTCTGCAGGGCAAGGATTGGTTCTCTCAATGTTTGCTCTGCCTTCCAGAATGGAGTCTGGCTCTCAGGTGGCTGCTGTTAATCATGAATTATGGATTAATGGTAATGCTGTGGAGTCAGCTCACCAAACCTTACACAAATGAGCCGTGCAGGCTGCATTTTACAGGTGTGTAACTGTGCTGGAGTGGCAGAGCTGGGGGATTCTGGGGCAGGAATGGGACAGAGGGAAGGCAGAAAAAGGGGCACCGTGTTCTATGTGCCAGTTCCTGTGTTCTGTAAGGTGAAGAGGGATGGAAGATCAGCCAATCCACCGTGCAAGGGCATTTTAATAGTGATGGAGGGAGTGGGGGAGAGGAGGCGACTCCTGAGGCTGTGACTTTGAGGAGTTTCTCCAGAGCCAGCTGCTGTGGGTCTGGCTGTGGAGCTGCTGCACTGAAATGGCTCTGGCACACATGGGAGGGACACAAAATGCAGATTGGTGTCTGGAGTCTGACACTGATACTGAAATAAGGGAAGGGAGAGGGCACACAGCACAGGCTGGAGGGCTGTGCGCAGTGTTTGCCACCACACCTGGACAGGGACACCAATTTGCAAGGCAGAGGAGATGCTCAGAGGCAAAACGTGGCTTAGAGAGAGGGAGAAATTAGGGCAGAACTGGAGCTGGGACAGGTGAGATGTGTAAAATTGTGAAGGAGATGCAGAGAGAGAGAGAGAAGAATTATTCTTTACTTCCTTTTGTGACACAAGGCACAGGTTCCCAAAGGTCTTTCCCAACCTCACCGATTCCACCGAAAATCCCAGCTTTGGTCTCCAACTGACCCGCAGAGATTAGGATAAACCCCCCCATCATTTTCACTCTCAGCAATGTAACTCAAAAATAGATTTTCCGTGCTCTGCTGTGGGGAGGGGACAAGGCTGGGGGTGCTCTGGGGGTGACGATGCCAATTGGGGAGACCCCCTCTCTGCTGGGACGAACTGGGCAGGAGGCTGCTGGAGACTGGGGGGCTCTGGGCGGCTCCCCACTCGCAGGATTTGGGGTGCTGGAGGGGCAGGACACGCCCTGAACCCTTGTCCCCGAGGGAAGATGCCTGAAGCCCGGCGCTGTGCAGGCTCCGGGCCAGGCGGCGCTCGGCAGCCAGCGGATGGCACTGTTGTTGCGAGGAAACTTGGGAAAAAAAAAAGGAAAAACGGGAAAAAAAAAAAAAAAAAAAAAAAAAAAAAAAAAAAAAAAAAAAAAAAGGAAAAAAAAAAAAAAAAAAAAAAAAAAAAAAAAAAAAAAAAAAAAAAAAAAAAAAAAAAAAAAAAAAAAAAAAAGAAGAGGCACTTAGCACTCCAGAACTGTTTGGATGGAAGTTTTCCATTGAAAACAGTCTTGCCGAAATGGAAACGTTTCACGGCACATGTCTCTTCCCCATGAATTTTTAATGGGGAAAAATGTAAATTAATCGGTTTGACTTTATAATTGCGCCACAGCTTGTTTTTCCTTATCGTGTTGAATCGTTTTATTAATTTATGTGGGTACACAATTCCAATATAATTCTTGATTTTTATAGGGTTTTTTTTTATCCTAGCAATCCAAAATCTCAAAAAATAAACGGAATTGCATTGTGGAAAAGGAAGAAACATTTTGATATTTAAAAAAAATAATAATACCAACAACTTTAAAAAGCCTTTTAACTGCTGTCCCAGAGAAAAAAAAATCGTATTTGATGCTCAATATGAAACAAAAATATGTTGAATTTCGTAGGGGCTGGGGTGAATTTTGTAGGGGCTGGGTGATCGGTGTTTGGATCTGCTCTGAATGGGTGTTTTGCCCAAAAAAAGCGCTTTGAGGGGCTGTCTCAGGGTGCCAGGAGAGGGGTGGTGCTGCAGAAGGACATCCCAGAAGAGGCGCCAGGCAGGGTGCCACCATCCCCTGGTGTCTGTGAGGTGGGCAGGGCAGGAAATGGTGCCAGCACCAATGGGGCACCAACGGGGCATCAATGGGGTAGGAAATGGTGCCAGCACCAATGGGGCAGGAATGGGGCACCAATGGGGCAGGAAATGGTGCCAGCACTAATGGGGCACCAATGGGGCAGGAATGGGGCAGGAATGGGGCATCAATGGGGCACCAATGGGGCAGGAAATGGTGCCAGCACCAATGGGGCACCAATGGGGCAGGAATGGGGCAGGAATGGGTGCCAGCACCAATGGGGCATCAATGGGGCATCAATGGGGCAGGAAATGGTG
>VWZT01007953.1:2095-13924 GCA_013397055.1 Pachycephala philippinensis | reverse complement strand
AATGGGGCATCAATGGGGCAGGAATGGGGCACCAATGGGGCACCAATGGGGCAGGAAATGGTGCCAGCACCAACGGGGCACCAGTTTCAGGGAGTTTCTGCTTTTTGTAAATAACCAGTGGGGTCTGGGTCAGAGCAGCTCCGTTGCTGTGCTGCTGGAGCGAGGGCTGCTCACAGAACGGGCAGAGGATGGGGGCAAAGGGACAGAGAATTTGTCAGGCTGGAGAGGGAACTCCTTCCCTTTTCTGCCTCCCAGGATTCAAACATCCCCCCAGTTTGTTCCTCCGTGCCTTGTCTGGTGTGTGGTGCCAATGTGCCAAGCACGGGGCAGCTCTGCACAGACAGGGTGGGTTATTTATAGGGACTCCTCACCCAGCCTCCCTGGAGCGAGCCCAAATTCTCCATCCTGCCGTGTGCACAAGCTCCCAGAGTTATTGCAGACTTCTCAGCTCTGCCCACTGCGTGTCGAGGCAGCCTGGCTGCAGCTCCTGTGAGCAGAGCAGAGGGGCTGGAGCCACACTCAGAGCCTGGGGGAGCAAACCTGGGACAGGGCTGGAGGCAGCACCCATAAATACACTGGGTTCCTAACTGGGGGTGAGCAATGGCCGTGGGGAGCAGGATCTGGAGGCAGCACCCATAAACACACTGGGTTCCTAACTGGGGGTGAGCAATGGCCATGGGGAGCAGGATCTGGAGGCAGCACCCATAAATACACTGGGTTCCTAACTGGGGGTGAATAGTGGCCGTGGGGAGCAGGATCTGGAGGCAGCACCCATAAATACACTGGGTTCCTAACTGGGGGTGAGCAATGGCCGTGGGGAGCAGGATCTGGAGGCAGCACCCATAAACACACTGGGTTTCTCACTGGGAGTGGATGGGTAATGTCCATGGGGAGCAGGATCTGGAGGCAGCACCCATAAACACACTGGGTTCCTAACTGGGGGTGGGTAGTGGCCCTGGGGAGCAGGATCTGGAGGCAGCACCCATAAACACACTGGGTTCCTAACTGGGGGTGAATAGTGGCCGTGGGGAGCAGGATCTGGAGGCAGCACCCAAAAATACACTGGGTTCCTAACTGGGGGTGGGTAGTGGCCGTGGGGAGCAGGCTCTGTCCCCCTGGGGTGCCTGGCACCAGCCCTGCAGCCCCACACCAGGGCTGCTGAGGGTGAGCAGCGCCTCGCTGGGATCCAGGTCCTGCTCAGGTCACGGAGAATTCCAGGGAGGGGTTCCCAGCGAGCGTGTGCATGGATGGTTTGTGGATCAGGGCATGCAGAAGGACCTGTGGCTGTCCCAGAGGAGCCCCACAGTTCCTGTGCTCCCTCCAGGGACACGGAGCTGTGCTTTTGTTGCTGCAGGTGCTTGGAGGAGCTTGCTGCTCCCCTTGGAGGAGGCTCAGCCATGAAGAGCAGCTCATCCTTTTTTGGTTTTGTGTGGCACAGTTCCTTTGGTGACGGTGTCAGCAGTGGAGAAGGAAGCAAATCGTGTTACTACCTCTGTCAGTTCTCAAACAGCACTGCAGAGTCCCCTCTCCCCCCCAAATGAGGGAGAGAAATTCACTCTGTAATATTAATAACTGTGGGGGCCTTTAGCCTTTAATAATTAACAGAGTGCTAACTGTAGCTGAATGTTCCTTTTTCTGATTCCAATTACAGACCCATTTGGCCCGGGCTCAGCTGAGGGAAGTGGCTGAGCAGCAGTGTTCTAACAGAGACCCAGAGCTGAGAGAAATTGTTCTCCTTTGGCCCACACAGTAGATTAAATAAAGCTTTGGGCTCTGGCAGTGGGGAAGCCAAGGCATCAGGTGCTGCAGGAGGATGGAGTCCTTCTGTACCCTGCCATTCCAGCCAGGGACTGCTCTCCCGTCAGAGCCCACTGACAAACAACCTCACCTGGGCTGAGGGAATGAAATGTTCCTTTCAGGAGGTGACAGCTGCTCGTACTCTCACTGCTTTTCCCCAGAATTAATCCAAGCAGGAGCCTCTTGCTTGTGTTTTCTGTCTCAAATTGAGTCACTAGTGCAGCTCTAACGAGAAGTTTAGCATTTGGAAAACCTGCTGTGATCTTTGCAAGGTGATTTACAAGCCTTGAGTAAACGCTGGGGGTGTTTTGCTGCACCATGGAGATGTCCTGGCAGAGCTCTTGCTCCCCCAGACTCTGCTGCTGGCAGGGAGAATGGGCAGGAACAGCCTCAGAGCTCCTCACACCCTGCTGCCAAAGGGCTGTGTGTGACCAGAGGAGAGGGAACAGCAAATTCCAGGTGTGGTGTGTGACCAGAGGGGAGGGAACAGCAAATTCCAGGTGTGGTGTGTGACCAGAGGGGAGGGAACAGCAAATTCCAGGTGTGGTGTGAGACCAGAGGGGAAGGAACAGCAAATTCCAGGTGTGGTGTGAGACCAGAGGGGAAGGAACAGCAAATTCCAGGTGTGGTGTGAGACCAGAGGGGAAGGAACAGCAAATTCCAGGTGTGGTTTGTGACCAGAGAGGAAGGAACCAGCAAATTCCAGGTGTGGTTTGTGACCAGAGGGGAAGGAACAGCAAATTCCAGGTGTGGTTACCCAGCAGCTAAAGGTGAGTGATGGATTCTGCCTCTGCTTGTGCCACCCCACACCTTCCCCTCCCTGACAAGGTGCTCAGAGCTGATCCAGCTGCAAACCAACCCAACAAAAACAAAAACAATCAGGTTTTGTTGGTATGGCTGTCCATCCGTGCTTAGATAGCTCAGGCAATTACAGCACCATGGCCAGAATTAATCAAAAGAGGCCTGGAATGGTGCTGGATGCATCACATCGTGGCTGTTGCTAATAATTGTAACTCTCAGAGTTATAATATCAGCCTTGTCTGGTTCTGGGTGCAGAGTGAGCTCTCATTGTGTGCCATGGCCATTGCTGTGCTCTTTTCCAGCTTCCTGGTGGCAATTAATGAACCTCTCTGGGGATTTTCTGATTTTCAAATTGTTTTCTCACCACTTAAATATGAGGAGCTGCGAGGTGGAAGCAGAGCAGGGACAGGAGTGAGAAATTCTCCTGAATCTCTCCTGAGTTAATGAGGGATGATAAATGGGATCTTCACCTGGATGCAGCGAGGAAGTGGAACTCACCTTCCTTTGCGAGCGTGGGATTCTCAGCAAAAAGCTGAAACCAGGTGTTTTATCCCCATTGTTTAGATTTTAATTTTATTTTTAGAGATAAGTTTCTGCCTTTCACTGCCAGCCTGGCTCAGTGTGCCACTGCCTGCAGGGTTTGTTCAGGCTGTGCCTCCCTTGGGGGATCCCTGCTCACGACCAGAGCCTGGGTGACAAATCGTGTCTGCCAAGGGTCCTGCAAAGGTTTGGGCCAGGACAGCTCCAGCCATGGAGGAGAGCAGGAAAAAAGCAAGTAAACCCCAGTTCTCCAAGGCAGAATTGCAGTATTTCAGAATTAACATATACTTCATATCGGTGCTTCAGTGAGAAAACAGCATTTTCTGCAAAATTGTTGCTTGAAACTGAAATTTCCATTGGAAATCTGGCTCTGATGGAAAAATCTCTGATGGATCTGTGCTTGGTCCTTCTCTGTATTTCTTAAACAAGAACTGAAATTTTCACCAGTTTCAACAGCACAGAGTGCTGCTGAATGGCCCAGTCTATAAATGTCAATTAGAGGTACAATTGCAATCACAATTCTATTCTGTGGAGACACAAAAACCATTGGAATGGATGGAAATTAAGAATCTGAGAAGGGTTAAGCTTTGAGGACAATCTGATCATTCCAAGAGGACATTAAAAAATTTTAGCACTTGTACAGAAAGTCCAAAAAAAATGTTTTTCAGATTTTTTTTAACAAAAAGAATTCCAGCAAGCTCTGGTTGGGAGAAGTGGGTACTCGTATTTATATGTAACATCAAAATAGACAGGATTGCTTCACACATTTTGGACATTTTGGTAAAGATAATTTTTTGGTTTCTCCAAGCCTGTTCACCCATCTGCGATCTCTTCAAATGCCATTAATCGAAAATGTCGCACCAGTAGTGAGAAAAAACAGAAAACAAACTTGTTTTAAAGACAAAAAAGCAGGTTTTTTCCAGAGTAGTACAGCAGAAGGAATCTGACTCTACAAGAGGCCAAGAGAGAACAAAAGCAAAGCTCGGAGTGTGACATTTTGCACGGTCCCACTGCTCCTCCCAGCACTCTGGGCATTCCAGACACACAGAAACTGGAACTCAAAGGTTCCCAGAAGGAACCAAATCCACGTGAATATTTCACCTGCAGAAATCCCACGTGGATATTTCACCTGCAGGAATTCCTTGTGAATATTTCACCTGCAGGAATTCCACGTGAATCTTTCACCTGCAGAAATTCCTTGTGAATATTTCACCTGCAGAAATTCCATGGGGATGTTTCACCGGCAGAAATTCCACGTGAATATTTCACCTGCAGAAGTTCCATGTGAATATTTCACCTGCAGAAATTCCATGTGGATATTTCACCTGCAGAAATTCCATGGGAATATTTCACCTGCAGAAATTCCACGGGAATATTTCACCTGCAGGAATCCCAGCAGGATCCTGGCTGCTCCCTGTCAGCATGGGGAGCAAAGTTCAGGTCCCTGTTTCACATTCAGGTTCGAGAGGGGAGAGGCAGCTGAGCTTTTGCTCCGTGTTTTGAGCAGAAATTCCAGCCCAGCTTTCCCACAAAACTCATGAAACCCAGCCTTTTGTTTCTGAAAATGCATCTTGTAAGAAAATACTCGACCAGCTTCACTCTGGGCGCTGTGGCATTAGCTGTAAATAATTGTGAGGAGAGGATTTAAACAATCTCTGCAGGTTCTGATTAGGATAAAACCGAGATTAAACTTTCCTGGAACGCTGGAAAAGCCCAGTTCAATTCTCTGATATGCTTTGTTGTGTCTGGTTCTTGGCCATGAAGACCCTGGAAAAGGAGAGGATTAGCAGAAAACACAAACCAGAGAGGAAAAATTGCTCTTTAGGAGAAATTTGAAATTATTACACCAGGGTTACCCTTGGTGAGAGCAGAGCTTTTTTAACTTTGAGATCTGTGGCTCGAGATGTTTTGCCTAAATTTTCATCCATAGCTTCCCAAAAGCCACAAGAAGGTGCAGGCCATGGAAAATGGGGATACTCCTGAGGAAAAACAGCCATCAGACATTTTTAAGATAATCAATGAAGAATAACCCATGAACATAAAAATGGCAGCTGCTTAGGAGGCAGAGAGTTCATTTTGAATCCTGATCTCTTCTCCCTGCAGAATCTTGCTCCCACCTTATCAATATTTTAAAAAAGAAAGAGAAACCTTGTGCAGCTGCAGAGGCAATTTGGAGGGATTAAAAATTTATCCTGTTTTGAGCAAAGCTTTCAGCAGGTGCTGGAATCACTCAATCACAGGTGGGTGACCTGCACAGCCCCCCTTTTCCAGGGCTCAAACTGGAGGGGAGATCCTGGGAATTCTTCTGTCAGGACCCACTTCCAATTCCAGCCATCGTGGGTCACACACTTGGCCTGGAACAGCAAAGAAAAATCAAGTCTGGGATGGAAAAGTGACATTTTCCCTTCTGGTTTCTTTCACTGGGCGAGGGAATAGAGTCAAGCAGGTTACATCAGGCTTTGAATTTGGCTCAATAATTAAAAGGGCTGATTAACATCAGCTGAAACTCAGAATTTGGGCTCTGAAGGATATTTGGGCAATTCCATGTTGATTTTCACTCTAGAGGGGAAAGAGCCATGTGGATTAGAAATTTCTCTCCAAAATATCCCCCTCACCAAGCATTTCATTGAAATGAAGAAGGCAAATAGGAAACCTCCAGCTGACGCTCAGAAATCAAAACAAAACTTTCATTCCTAAAAGCCTTTAAAACATGTGGGGTTTTTCCCCCATTGCTAAAGGAAACCAAATCAAAAGATTTCCTTCTGGTGTTTTTCATTGAAATTTCCTCGTGATTATGAATGTCAAATGAAACATTTTGCTTAAACAAACCAGGTGTGGAAAGAGAGCTCCCTGGGAGCTGGGGAGACTTTTCCCTTTATTTCCAGTTTGTCCCTGAGACAGCTGGGGGACCAACCCCTGAGCAAATGCTCATGGCCAAGGACAGAGCCGTGGAGTTTTCTCAGAAGGAGCTGGATGGGACAGAGATGGAGGGTGCAGGGTGACCCATCCCCTCTGCTTCCAGAGCTGCCTGGAATTCCCACCCACCACAACTGATGGCTTTTATCAACACCAGTGACAGAGTAATAGTGGTGTCCAGCAGCTTTGGTTCTGTCCCAGTATGAAACAGGGAGATGTCGGAGGATTGGAAAACAATTCCCAGCTCATTTTGGGCTCAGTGAGCAGAGAAATCCCCTCCCCAAACCCTGTCTGGGAGGAGAGATGCTCTCCTGGACATGGGCAGGGCCAGGCTCTGCTGTTCCCCACACCCAAACTCAAATGGGTCCAGCTGGGGAGAAACAGCCCAGTGAAAGGGGGAAAATACAAAATACAGATTTTTCAGGCAGAAAATTCCAGCTTTGTACCTCAGTTCTGGGCAGGTTTCTGCAGCGTTTGTCACAGGTAACTCTGGGAATCTATTCCTGCCCAAACTCTGAATAATCGCTGCCAGGATGCCATCGTGGTGCTGATGAATATTTCTCCAACAGAAGAGAAACAGCATGTTGATTCTCGAACCACAGAAAGCTATAATTGTAATTTAAAATCTGGCGTGTTGTTTAAAATACTAAATTCTTTATCTTTCAGAATCTTTATAATTATACATCTAAACTATCGCTCTGAATACATTTGCAAGTGTTGTTCCATTTTTAAGATCTTCCCCAATTTAAATATCAAGGCCCGAGAGAAAAATGAAATTTAAAAATCCTACCTGCACAGAAAGCAAAGCCCATTCTGTTTCAAAGCTATTCATTCCTGTTATAGTTACAAAGAAAAGAAGAGTTATAAAATTATAACACTTACTGGAAACGTCTTTTCTCACACAATAGCAAATGTTCCTGCTCCTCCTCTCACAATAAAACCACCATATCAAATACCTTTTTTTGGGGAAATTACAGAAGTGCCGGGGAGGAAAAAAAAACCACAAACCCGCAGAATATTAAAACTTCTCAGCTTCAGAGATGCCAAACTGTTATCAAGGGTATGAATTTTCAGAAATATTGAAAGGAGAGGGGAAAAAAAACCTCAGGCTTTGACATTAACAAGATGATAACAGCCATTGGCTCTCGTTCACACCCCAGAATTTCGGCAGGGAGATAATCAGGCTTTCAGCAGCTCGTATGGAGATGCCTCTGACATGGATCAGACTCTGATCTTTGGCCTGGCTGTTATTATGTGGAGTCGTGCGCTGGAAGAGTTTAGACAAAAAATAATAACCCCCCGAGTGGGGCTTTCGGGAGCAGAGAGTGTCAGGCAGGTAAATCACAGAGCCCTGAATTAGCGCTGCCCTCGTGTGATGTCTGGATGTAAGCAGAGCTCTTGAAAATCCAGAGCTTTGAAAGTTTGGGAGGCTGGAGGATGTCTCTGGTGCTGATCTCAATGGGGAACGTTCTGCCAGTGGGGAAAAAAGGAATCAGACGTGGCTCTACTCTAGAAAGTGTTGTGGCTTCGTGCTTTAAAGTGGGATTTCAAGCGTGGAAGATGTTACCAAAACTTGAAGGCTCGTAAAATAGTTTTCATGTCATTTAACCAAAAAGCAGTGGGGAGAAGAGCTGCAGATCTTCTTTCAGGTCTTTTTCCTGATCCGATTTCTGACTCTAGGGGTTATCTGTAACCCAGTGGTTAAATGGTAACAGCCAGAAAATGTTGGGTACCTCTTGTTGTTGTAAATAATCGAGGCACTGGTGCATATTTGCACCTTAAATCAAAAATTCCTGGTGTTGCAAAGCTTCCTCAAAGCAGCAACGCTGCTGAGTTAATTAATAATAACATTATTAATGTATCCAGTGACTTTTGAGCAAGGAAATTCATGGAATTATGTCCCCTGAGGTTTTCCCTTGCTGCCTGTGCCCTGTGCCCCGGCAAACCCCTGGGATGTGCTGTTCCATCCCTCCTCCTGCAGAGATCCCTGGCCGTGGCCAGAGCTGTCAGCTCGGTCAGCCCTCGTGCCACTGCCCTGCTTCCCATCGCCCTGCAAGGAGAGTTATTCCTTGGAAAAGCCTCCTGTTCCTTGGAGGAGCAGCAGTTTGGGCTTTGGGATCACCCTGACCATCCTCAGGGCTCTGCTCTGTGGGACTGCAGCCCCGGGCAGCTGAGCTGGCCTCGGTGTCTGGGTGGTATTTATCAATAACAGCAATTTATGGTGCTCAGACCAGTGGTCAGGCACCCTCAGGATGTGTCTCAGGCACCCTCAGGATGTGTCTCGGACACCCCTGAGTGCTGGGCTGGCTGTGGGCAGCAATTTCAGCCTCCTGTGGGCTCACAGAGAGAGGCTGCAGCATTTTAGGCACCCACCACAAGGTGAAGGGTGAAGCCCTTGGCACAGCCCTCTGCGTTCTGGGTTTGCCTGCACGGGAGGGAAAGGTGCAGCTCCTGCAAAAATCCCATCGATGCTCAGGAGAAACCTCAGCCTCGCTGCTCTGACCATGAATTTTGTGGTAGCTGCTCTTGGGGTCGTTCATCACTGACACTTAACCCTAAGGACAGCCCAGTCCTGTGCCAAGGAACATCCCAAGGGCTGCTTCTGTGCTCCTGGCACAGCACGGGCATTTTGGGCCAGTTGGAAGAAGAGAAAACACCACAACACTTTGCTTAAAGAGAAATTCTTTCAGATTCTGGTGCATATGAGCAGTTTATAGAAAGAATTGAGCTGAACTAGTCCTGCAGTGACATGCTTGATTGCTGAGGAGAGGAGATGTAATGATTTTGGACAGCAACTGTCAGGGTTAAGAAAGTTATTTGTTCCATTGGTTTATGGCACAGACTAGTAGTATTTTATTGTCAAACAGAATTAGTTTTGTATCAAGAAGAGTGATTACTTGGGTTCACTGTGTTTGAGATTAAACTTGATGATTTCATGTCCATTATTGATTTAGGCTTTACATTCAGAGGAGCAGCGGTTTATATTTTACTTAAGGGGATTTGATCACAGTAGATGGAATCTTCAATGGTTTCTGCACATAAATTAGTAAAGTTGCAGTGCCTTTTACAGTAACTGGAGAAGAAAAGGGAAAGGGGTTTAGCTCAACTAAAAAAGTGCAAGAAGAAGATGGTGAAAATGCTGCTGAGGTTTTGCAGAGTGCAGGGGACGTGGGGACCCCTCAGAACGGGGTGCAGAAAGCAGGAGGCACCCAGAGGATGCTGAGGCAGTGGCACACGGCAGCTCCAGGCCCGGGTGATGCAGGAGTGGCAAACCTCAGTGTGCTCTATCTCCTGTACCCTATCCTGAAATCACACCAAGGGAGAGAGGGACGCCCAAGGGGCTTCCCAGGGCCTAAGGAGGGCCAGATGTGGGTGGGATTGTAGGAGGCAAATGTGCAAAGAGAGTGATATCTGTCACTGTCACCCTCCCCTCCTGGAACCCCGAAAATCAGACAGGGTTCAAACCAGCCAAGGATCAGGTCCTGCCCTGCTGCTGCTGGGGATCTGTAGCCAAGGGAGGACAGAGGGATTGTGGCCATCTCCTGGGCAGCAGAGCGTTCCTACAGCAGCAGGAGAGGAAGGATTTCATGTCAGAAGTGGGGAATGTCAGCCTGAGAGCCCCAGGGATGGACAGGGTGGGGTGTCACCCACTGCACCTGCACCCCGAGCCCCTGTGGGGGCACAAACCCCTCCTGCCAGCCTTGTTTGGGGCTGGCACACTCAGACCAGCAGGATTCCAGCTCCCTTGGCTTCCCCAAGCTGGGCTTTGTTGGAGCTCTCCTCACACACAGCTGTCGGGGTAGATGCTGGCCCAGCACTGCTCCACACCTTGCTGGGGTTTGGGAGCACGGAGCATCCTCACTGTTGCCCTGAGTTCTGCAGTTCCTCGATGTTTTCATTTTCTGTAAGAGTTTCTCACCACTTTCTGTAAACACAGCCATGCTTTGCTAACCGTGCTTTATTGTTTGCATTCCATTTCTCCTAGGCAGGATGTTTGATGGATTTTCCCTTTAACCAGTGTGATGGAGGGGTGGTGATTTCTCCCTCCAATCCATGGTGGTTTCTAAGAACATATATAATAAAGGCTCAGGGTCATCTGACCCTCTCTTTTTCTGCTTCTCTCTTGACAAAGGTCTGCGTGGTTCTTTTCGTGTCCAAGTGGGACACCTCACTGCCTTCCTCTTTGCACCCTCCTTGCTGGGGCATTGCCTGGGACCCAGGCACTGTTCAAATGCACATTTTTGAAGGCATTTGGACTCCCCTGGCAGTGGGTACAGGGCCTTGAGCTGCCCAGCATCACTCCGCAGCTGCCCCAAAAACCCCCCGTGCCTGCAGCCAGGCCTGGCCCGTGTGGGGTGTGCTGAGCTGTGCCCCAGTGCTGCACTCAGCTCCCAGGAGCTCTCCCGGCTCCATCCCTGCCTGAACATTCCCTGTTAGAGTGAGATGGGGATTCAGGGAACAAATCCTGTTTGTGTTCTGCTCCCTGCCCAGACGCAGGGCACAAACACTCCCTGGGAGCAGGGCTTGCTGCAGCTAAACACCCCCAGCAGCAGGACGGATGGCAGCTGGGGCTCAGGTAATGATGTTTTCCCTTCTCTACCTCGGGTCACTCCTGGTTCTTTGCTCTCTGCAGCGTTTGGTTCATTAGGGACACAGCAAAGCACGGTTCTGCCACATCTGCAGCGTCCCCCAGGGTCAGGTGTTTACTGCCTCATTTTTTTCTCAGTTTCAATTAGTGCCCTTTGCCTTTTGTCCTTTTGCTGAAGGACACGGAGGGGAACCTGGCTGCCTTTCCTTTGCTCCTTCCCAAGCAATGCTCACAAACACTGTCAGGGTTTCTCCTGAGAGCCTGAGGCTCCTGGAGCTCAGCAGAGCAGCTCCCAGCTCCCAGCCCCCAGCTCCCAGCTCCCAGCTCCCAGCTCCCAGCTCTCAGCTCCCAGCTCTCACCTCTCTGCACGTGTCAGGTGCTGCTCTCCCTCAATCACCTCCGTGGCCCTTCCCTGGACCAGGATGACCTTGTTTTACAGTGGGGCATGCAGGACTGGGACCAGCTCTGCAGGTGTGGCCTCACCAGTGCTAAGCAGCTTTTCCAGACTTTAGAAAGATGTCTCCATTCCAGTAGAGAGAGAAAAAATGAGGAGGAAGGAGATGCGTGGCTTTGAAACTAATGGGATGCATTCATTGACATGGGTGTTAAAAACCTGGTGCCAAAAGCATTTTTCTTTTTTTAAATTTTTTACTAATATGGGAGTTTGTTTATCATTTTAGTTTCTCTGTCCAGTGAACTGGTTCATATTTAATGGCTCACTAAGTTGTGCCTACAATGGAAATGACACAGCATGTGTTCTCTAATTTAGGTGTGTGGACAAGTGCCCTTTTTTGCTGGAAAGAGAACAAAGCTCGTGTTGCTCAAAGTGCTGCTCAGGATGGGTGGCACAGAGTGTGGCAGGTGTCTGTCACTGTGCTCTGAGCAAATGTTTGAGCAAAACCCTGCAGGGGTGACCCAGCTGTGCCTCCTGATGGGCAGGACAAGGCCATTGATCACTGGGGGGCTCTGGGGGACAGGACCCCGGGGATCTGGGGACTTTCAGAAAGGTTGAGCCTTCTCCGCCCTCGCAGGATTTGTTAAAGGGATGCTGTAGGACATGTCACAACGGGTGCAGATGCCAAAAACTCTTCTAAACCTGAGCAGCTTTTTGCTGGTGCCCATTCAAGTGCCCTTTTTTGCTGGAAAGAGAACAAAGCTCGTGTTGCTCAAGGCGGTGGGACCGAGCG
>VWZT01007952.1:1069907-1122613 GCA_013397055.1 Pachycephala philippinensis | reverse complement strand
TCTCTCAGCCTTTCCTCACAGAACAGCTGTTTCATACATCTGATCATCTTGGTGTCCATCGTCTGGACTCACTCTAACAGGTCCATGTCCTTCCTGTTCTGCAGAGCCCAGAGCTGGATGCATCTCTCCAGGTGGGGTCTCACCAGAGGGGAGCAGAGGGGCAGAATCCCCTCCCTTACCCCGCTGCCCACACTGCTTTTGCTGCAGCCCAGGACACGTTTGGCTGTCTGGGCTGTGAGTGCACATTGCTGGGTCATGTCCAGCCCCTCATCCAGCAGCACCCCCAAGTCCTTCTCAGCAGGGCTGCTCTTGATCCATTCATCCCCCAGCCCTTATTGACACGCAACCCAGTTGCAACACCTTGCACTTGCTCATCACACTTCATGAAATTCCCATGCACCCACTTCTTGAGTTTGTCCAGGTCCCTCTGGATGGCATCCTGTCCTTCAGGTGTGTCAACAGCACTACTCATCTTCGTGTCATCCACAAATATGCTGAGGGTGCACTCAATCTCTTTATCTATGTCATTAATTAAGATATTAAATAACACTGCTCCCAGTACGGACCTCTGAGGTACACCAGTCACTGATGTCCAATGGGCCTCTAAGCCGTTGACCCTCTCGATGGGACTAGATGAGATCCCAGAGGCCTGAGGAAATTGGTTGATGTAGTTACCACGTCACTTTCCATGATATTTGAAAAGCCATGGCAGACAGAAGAAGATTCTGTTGACTCATAAAAGGAAAACATTGTACCATCTTTAACAGANAGATATTAAATAACACTGCTCCCAGTACGGACCTCTGAGGTACACCAGTCACTGATGTCCAATGGGCCTCTAAGCCGTTGACCCTCTCGATGGGACTAGATGAGATCCCAGAGTCCTGAGGAAATTGGTTGATGTAGTTACCACGTCACTTCCCATGATATTTGAAAAGCCATGGCAGACAGAAGAAGATTCTGTTGACTCATAAAAGGAAAACATTGTACCATCTTTAACAGAGATAGAAATGAGGACCCTGGGAACTACCAGCCTATCTGCTTCACCTCTGTGCCTGCAAAGGCCGTGGAACAGATCCTCCTAGAAGCTTTGTTAAGCCACATGGAGGACAGGGAGGTGATTCCTGCCTGACCAACCCAGTGACCTTCTACGATGGTGTGACTACATCAGTGGACAAGGGAAAGGCTACAGATGTCATTTATGTGGACTTCTGTAAAGTCTTTGACAGGAACCCTCATAACATCCTTCTCTGTAAATTGTGTGGGTGGACAGGTACACCTAGATAACATTCATGTCAAACTTGAAAGGAACATGGAAGCAATTTATCAGATTACAATCTAAAATTTCTAATTTCTTGCTTTAGGCCTGATCAGAAAAAAACCCACTTAATTTAATCCTGAATGTTTTAACAGCTGGGACAGTAAAAAACATAGTTAAAAATGTACGATCAAGACTTCTAATAGAAGTTCAATATCACCAAGGTCATAGTCATTATCTGAGGAAGTTAAAAGAGCTGCCACTTGCTGATATGAGCATGGATTATACTTCAGATATCTGTGTTGAAGAACCAATCAATAGCAACTCAGTTTTATCTTTCCTAAGTTCAAGAAATTTTGTTGACATGCGTGTTTGAATAGCACAAAAAGTTACACAAGGTGTTGCCAGGCGAAGTCCTCCCAGAGACCAAGTTTCTTCTAGTTGCCTCCTGCGTGTGGCACATGTGCACTCCTCCTCCACATGCTTCTGACAACCATTGCTGAGGCATAACAAAGCTGAATTGGCTCCTCACAGGAGGACATATGCGTCCCTTCTCCGAAGCAAGAAGTGATAGGACAAAAGAAAATACCCTCAAGTTGTGCCAAGAGAGCATTAGATAGGATATGAGAAAAAAATTTCTTCCCTGAAAGGGTTATTATTGGAACAGGCTGCTCAGGGAAGAGATTGAGTTACTATCTGTAAGAAATTAAAGTGCAGGTTGTGCAGCACTGTCCTAAGGCACATACACACACAAAAGTAGTTAATGTTCTGAGACTTATAATTAAAATACCAACATATTAAAGCAGTGTGAATATTAGTTTCCTGGGTACTGACTCTAAAATAGGACAGAATTTTACATGACTGATGCAGCAATATCAAAGCTGAATAATTCTTAGATAGTGCTGACAGTCAAATATTAAAAAATAAAATTTTGTAAGAAGAGGGTTATCTTCTCCTATTTGCATTCTGATTAGAAATCTAATGTCTTCATTAGTCACAGATATCCTGTTCTCTAATATTAGAAAACTCCAACATTAAAAATACATGTTTTGGAGTTAATCCAGCAGTTTAATACAACAATACCAGTGAAAAAAATTATCTTGTATACACAACTACTGCTGAAACGTAGTCGGCTTTTTGTTTGGTTTTTTTTAGAAACAAATGCTACAGAAACAGGCAAAAGGAGACCCACAGCCCTGAATTTGTTTTGACTTTTTCCACTGATTTCTTTTCAGTCAAATATTCATGTCTATATGTTCTGAAGATTTTAACACAATTCACCTCAATTAACAAGTTTTTATCCTGCTATTTGATGATTCCCAAATTAAAAATTTAAACAAGCTAACATAGAAAATCCTTTCATGGTAAACAAGCACCACTGCTGCTGGCAAGCTGAGGCGCTTGAAGCATCCCCCTTGAAGCTGTGTATGCCTTGAAGGTGTCCATCTGGTTGCTCAATCTCTTCTTAAGGAAAGAATTCATGTCTTCTCCCTAGGGGAGCCCTGTTTGGTTGTTAACAGCTTTAGAATAATTTCCTCATTAAGTAAGAGGGTAACCTGGTCAGGATCCCTTGCAAGGCAATAACTGTTCAGTTAAAATTAAGGGAGATGTTTAGTTAATATCTTGGTAAATAGGGTTTGGATGTCTGAGGTGTTTGGGAACAGGAAGCTGAATATTTCATTGCAAGGCTAGAAAATTCAAGATAATTTTGTTAAAAGACTCATTAGCCTCTAATAAGCTCTCAGTGACATTGCTACATAATATTTTCAGTGTCCAAATTTGAACATGATGCAGAACAGAGCAGTTATCAGTTCAGAAATTTTTCGTATGATGATAGATTTAAGTAATCATCACATCATACTACTAAGAGTAAGATCCCAAGTGGATGTCAAATGTAAATGGGATGTCAGAGTATGGGGAAAAAAAAAAGAAAAAAGAAAGAGAAAAAAAAATAATTCCAGGAAGAATAGATGGGGAACTATTAGAGTTACTTTAAGTTCTTTCCTCTAGTTGCAGTTCTCAAACCAGTCCCAGCAGGACTGACATTCCCTGAACAAGCTAATTTCTTGTCATTTTGGCACATTTACCACAAAAGCCAAGGATGGAAGGAATATGAATACAGAACCATCACCTTGCTAAAATGTCCCTTTGTACCAGCATGTAGGAAAGGCTACATGAGAGAAGCTTGTTGGCTATTGCTCATTCTCTACCTGTGTTACTTCTATAATTTAAAAAGTGAAGTTCCATCTGCAGAGCTGTCCATCTGGTGCAGCACGGAAGCATTAAATTCAGAATGAAACATTAAAACACAAGAGGAAGGCAATCACTGAACCCCAAGGCAAAACAGGAGCAGAGCAGTCCTTATGGACATATCGGGTACAACACTTGTTTGCCCTCAAAATGAGCCAGAACAAACCTTTATTCCAAAGGCTAATGCATGACTTGTGGGAGAAGAGAGACAAGACATGGAAAAATTTCTAGCTGCTGTTAAACACAGGCACTGAAACCTCTGCGTTTCTGTTACATGGGGATTGAATTCAGAAGTAAAAAACAGATGTCCTTAAGATCTCTTTAACTTTTCTTCTCTGGCTTAGACCTGAAATAGTACTTATTTATCCTATTTATGGGTGTGGAAAAACAGAATGTCTTAGTTAATTTCTGCAGCATTCTAGCTAAATACACACACAATGTTTTACTAATTTATGATAAAAAATTAAAAAAATTTTGAAAAGGCATAACTGTTCATAGGCACGGTAAGATTTATTACTGTACCTGCAGTTAGCAATATAAAATAGAAGTCATCTGTCCAAGTCTCTGAGCTGACATTATGGTGCTCACAGCACTCTGGTGTTTCTCTTCATAATACATTCACTGCAAATTTGTATTACTTTTTAAAATCCTTAACAGGAGACTATACTAAAAAATACAAAAACAAGCAAACAAACAAGCAAACAAAAAATTCTTGCTAAAATCTGAAATGAAAAAGAACAAAAGAATCCACACAAAATGTCTTTTTTCTCAATTATGTTGCCTGTGGATCATGTAGTCGAACACTGACAACAGTTATTTTGAAAGGGAGAAAAGATGTGATAAGACAGTAATTCGAAATAAACAAATAGCAAACAAATTTGATACAATGAGACATAATGCTTTTGGGAAAAATCATACAGATATTTTCTAAAGAAATGTTTAATACAGATGGCACTTAGAAACCACTGAAATTTATAGGGAAATTATTTATTCCTCAAGTCTTGATAACCATATCGAGGTTATATTTCAATTTCATTTATTCCTACAAAGAGAAAGCTATATAAGAGAAGCATGGTTGGTTTTAAGCATAACATCTAAAGAAGTGCTGTAAATGCACCATCCCACCTAACTCCCTATAGATGACCTCCTGAAGCAAATAGGCTTGTATCCGGTGAAGACTCTTTCAGATCCCAAAGGTAGTACTGATCTCACTTCCCTTTGACCTCCTGAAGCAAATAGGCTTGTATCCGGTGAAGACTCTTTCAGATCCCAAAGGTAGTACTGATCTCACTTCCCTTTGACCTCCTGAAGCAAATAGGCTTGTATCCGGTGAAGACTCTTTCAGATCCCAAAGGTAGTACTGATCTCACTTCCCTTAAGGGAGCTAAGTTTGGCATCAGTGTCTGAACTACTAGCCCAAATCTGTCTTTAACTCAACTGAAAATAAAAAGCAACCATAAATAAATAAAAGATACAAAGAATAAGAAGAAAGCATTCTGTAAGTACATTGGTCAGAAAAGAAAGACCAAGGAGAGTGCACCCCCAATAAACAAGAAGGGAAAACTGGTGACAACGGATGTGTAGAAGGCTGAGGTACTAAACAAGTTCTTCACTTCAGTCGTCATTGGCAGTCAGACTTCCCACATCCCTCAAGTCCCTGAAGCTCCAGTTGAGGAGCATAGCCCTCCCACTGTAAGTGAAGAGCTGATTCAAGACCAGCTGATGAAACTGAACTGGCACAGATCTATAGGGCCTGATGAAATGCATCCCAGGGTCCTGAGGGAACTGGTTGATGTTGTTGCCAAGCTACTTTCTGTCAGGTTTGAAAAGTCATGGTGTTCAGGCAAAGCCACCATTGTCTGGAAATATCACTCCTATTTTTAAAAGAGGAGAAAGGAAAATGCAGGGAACTACAGACCGGTAAGCTTTGCCTATATGTTTGGTTGGGAAGATTGTAGAGCAGATCCTCGCTCAAGCAGTGTTTAGGAACATACAAAACAAGGAGGTGATCCACAACCACCAGCATGGCTTCACCAAGAACATATCGTGCCTGACCAAACTGGGGCTTCTATGATGGAGTGACTGCAGTGGTTGACAGTGGAAGGCTGAATGTTCTCATCTGCCTAGAGTTCTGTAATACCATTAACATAAGTCGTCATAACATCCTTATCTCTAAATTGGAGAGACATGGACTTGACAGGTGGGCTATTTGGTGGATAAGAAATTGGTTGGATGGATGAAGAGAGAGAGTTTTGGTCAATGCCTCTGTCCCGGTGGAGGCAAGCCACAAGTGCTCTGTCTTCAGAGCTCTGTCTTCAGACTGGTGCTCTTTAATATCTTAATCAGTCACAGACACAGTGGGATTGAATGAACCCTCAGCAGGTTTGCAGATGACACGAAACAGAGCAGTACAGTTGACAGAAGGAAGGGATGCCACCCAGTGGGACCGGACAGGCTTAAGAAGTTGGCCCACAAGACCCTCATAAAGTTTAACAAGTCCAAGTGCAAAGTGCTGCATCTGGGTCAGGGCATGAGTAGAGATTGGGAGAAGAAAGAATTCTCTGAGACCAGTCCTGCAGAGAAGGACTTGAAGGTTCTGGAGGATGAAAAGGTGGACATGAACCAACAGTATGCACTCACAGCCCAGAAGGTTGGCTTTCTCAGCCAACATCTGGGCTGCATTAAAGGAGCATGGCCAGCAGGTTGAGAGAAGTGGTTCTGCCCTTGCTAGGCCCTACCCAGGGTGCTGCATCCAGCTCTGGGGTCCTCAGCACAAGAAAAACAAGGACCTGTTGGCTGGGTTCAGAGGAGGGCCACGAAGATGATCAGACAGCTGGAGCACATCGATGAAGTCAGGCTGAGACAGCTAGGATTGTTCAGTCTAGAGAAGAGAAGGCTTTGGGGAGACCTCGTTGCAGTCTTTCAGCACTTAAAGGGAGTTTATAAAAATGATTAAGAGTAGGCAGATAGTGATAGTACAAGGGTAATGGTTTTAAACTAAAAGAGGAAAAAATTAGATAAGATGGTAGGGAGAAATTCATTACTGTGAGGGTGGTGAGGCGCTAGAACAGGTTGCCCAGAGAAGCTGTGAATGTCCCATCTATGGGAGTGTTCAAGGCCAGGTTGGATCAGGCCCTGGATAACCTCATCTAGCAAGCTGCCTCCTTTCCCATGGCTGAGGGGTTGATATTACATGATCTTTAATGTGCCTTCCAAACCCAAACCATTCCATGAGTTTATGAAAAACATTAAAAGCAACCTTCAAAGTATGTGTGCTCTATTCTAAAAGCACACTTAAAAAGAAGAAACCATCTTGCTTTCTATTGACCATGATGAGAGTGTAGGATTAATAAAAGTTCTAACTCATAAGTTTCTTTCTAAAAGTCCACCCCTCATGCTCATATGACAGCTTAATCCTTTCTTCACTTCTTGTTCCTTTTCCAGTCCTGTTCACTTGCATTAATAAAGAGAAGTAAAGATGTCCAATATATTGAGCAGTGACAAAGTGACAAATAGAGAACAGAATAAGCTAGATGCCTTTTTACCACGTCATGAATAATTATTGAAGCAGAATCGAGACAATAATGTCTGTTTCTCTGCATTTTGGATTATAAAGCATGCTGGATGTATCTAACAACATCTACAGCACCTTAGGACACACATACATCTCACTAGCACTAGACAGAAGATAAATTTGGACTTTTATGTGGTCTATTTTGATGTCTATATCTCTTAATGGATCTAAGCCATATGAGGACTTCTACAGCACACTAGGAACCTAATTACAATGGGTTTTTAACTCTGGCCTAAGCGACCTTTCAACTTCTAAACCAAATCTGAGTCTAAATAGGGAAAAAAACTTCTACCCAAAGTTCTGGGTAAGCAGTTGAGTCATCAAACCCTCTTCCAAGTTCCAAATACTTGTGGAACTATTTCTTTAATGACGTTCTGTTTTGTAATACGATTTTTTGAAAAAGAATAACCAACATTGTTCTTTGATCAACAGAGACATTGCAAAACCTAATCTGCTCGCTCTAAGCCTCAGGAAATCAACTTTCTCACCTCTGAGAAGTAGTTCTTTTTCATTTCTTTTTAGGTGGTTTTGTTTTGTCCTAATTTTGTACTGTAGCAAAAGTACAAAAGAAAAAACAATTTATGAGTGGCAATTACTTGGATAGCAACAGCTATATTTTCTATCACCCTCTGGATTCTCTTATTCTTATAAGCTACATAGTTGACAGATAAGCAATAGAATTAAAATGAATAAATCTTTTGTTGATCTTCAGAAAAAAATATAATGATTGTATCATTATGAAAATGGTGCTTCCTTTCAAAATGTCACACATAATTGTGCATAGCCAGACTCAAATGAACCAGTAAATGGATTGGCGTTAATAATTATATTGGATGTGCACGCAGTTTCAAGTATTAACTAATAAAAATGATTGATAGTTTTTAGATAATTGCATTTAAGAATATGAAAGAATTTTTAACAAAATGTGACTTGTAGCTTTTTAGAGAAGTTAATTAAATACTTGTTAAACACAATAATTTATTATATCTCTGTTGTTTTATGAATAAAATAAAAAGGATAATCTGCATTTTTTATAGTGATAAACTGTCACAGACCTGTAAACATAAATCTCAAGTCTTTATGATTGTTCTTGTCTTGTGTCCATACTATCAATCTGATTTCTAAAATTTTTTCTGGATTCGTACTCATTAAGGCAGTTTTGCCTTCACCTCTTATCAAAGGCTTGTTAGTTAAAATCTAAAATAAAATAAGGTAAGGAAAAAATAGTAATAGAATTTAAAAATACTACAATTAGAAAGTAGTTTCAAGACTCCTGAGCCTGAAGATTTACCTCAGATTTTCAAAAGCTGATGATGCTTTTTCATCTTGCAATAAACAAAATTGTTGGTTTTAATTTGATTTGTTATGAGCTATTAAGTGTTCATCTTAGTAATGTCAGTTACGGAGGCAATTATTACATCAAGTAATGTCTGATATTTCAGCTACTGTGGCATATTCCTAATAACACTTCCTAAGTAAAGGTGGGGAGGGAATGGTCTTTATAGTTAAAGATTCACAAATCAGCTGAATATACAAAGATATACCCCCAGAATCTTTTTGGAAACCATAATGGTCTACTGATATGTATCTATAGAAAGAGATGGCAAGAGAGCCTTTTCCACAAGAAACTAGAAAAATATTTGTTCCTTATTAGCTTTGGTTTATTAGGGGCTTAAAATACCACAATAGTGATCAATAGGAGGTAATGCTTGGGAATTTTCCACATCAGAGTCTGATATTGGTTATCACAAATGAAAACTCTCTGGTTTTCAGCTCAGTAATATGATTTACCTAAAATGTGGGGAATTCTTGACATGCGGTAACTCCCTGACATGCAGTGTATCTAATACTGTACCTGGAGAAGTAAGATGTGGCCCAGCAATCAATCATCACCGCCTATCCCTGTATTTGCAATGTTGTAAACATAAAAACTAGCAAAGAAGCAAGTCTGGTCAAGCAGCAGAATGAGGCATTCAGAAGTTATGAAGTGCTGGAATCTTCATTCATCTGTCTTCACACTGTACTTTATGGTGCAGTTCATAATTATGTGATGAGATAATATTTTTACACAAGTTCATTCATCATTTCGAATAGAGAATGGAGTATGTTCTGTAAATGAGAAATTGAGCAAAGAACTTTCACTAAGCTGTCTTTGGTTCCTTATCTTTGGAACTACGGACTTACACAAGTGATAGGAGACCAAGACTTGGTTTCCACTTTTCTTGAAGAAGTATTTGAATACCTGACAGCCACCTCTTAGATTAGAGTCAGAACCAGCAAGCTATGGAATATTTGGGAAGGTTGAAACAAGCTTTCAGTGTGTCTTTTTGACACAGTTCAATTCTGATAAGCAGTCAAGAGAGAGGGGGCAAAAATTTACATGAACATCTTAGGTACTTGCATAGAGACTGGTTCTCTACTTTGTATTTCAAAGAGCACTGAATGATTTTAAGTGAGGAATGAGAACTCCAAGCACTGAGCTGATAATAGTTTTTGTTGTTATCAGGTAATAGATATAATAGATATTGATTTAAATATCCTATAGACCAAAAGATAAGGCATTCAACAAGGAATGTTTAAATAGTGTAAGACATTTATATTTGAGGAATGTGAGAGATTTTTTAATATTTTCTCACGTTCTTTAAATATTTTCTAATTAAAGAATAAGAGGAAAATAGAAATATTTTCAGTTCTGTAGGGTGATAGATATGGTACTTGCAACCCACTTAGTAAGATAGTTGGTAAGATATTGGGTAATGAGGCACTTAGGTTTCAGTCTCTGCCCCAGTGAATGTTTAGATTTTGTATAGGAAAAAGATAAACAATCAAGCAATCAAATCGCTCCAGAAAAATATCAGTGACAGAATTTAGGCAACAAAGCGGCGTCTGCTGAAGATATTTTGCAGTGGAGCCACCTTCCAGAGGCAGCAAAGAAGTCTGTATATCTGACTATCTTCAGCAAATGATTTTCTTTTCTCCTTCTTTGGGCATGGTAGCAGACAGGGGGAATAAGGGAACAGAACAGGGGAGATATTGGCTATAGTTTTTTGCCTACATGCTATTTAAGGGCAAAAAAATCTTTCTCTTCTCCTGAGCAAAATTTTCATCCTTTAAATTAATAAACCATATATCTCCAATAAATCTCTGACTTATAGATCACATACATATCAGTACCATAGTTATTCTGTGTCAGAAACAGTGATCACGTAATCACATTAAATACAACCAAAACAAAAACAAACAAACAAACAGATGCGCAAGAGCCATATGTACATATATATTTATAAAGCTGAAATATTTTAATTGTATTTTTCTTCAGAGTTAGCACTAAAGAGCACCCATATACATTTTTGAGTGTTTGACAAAAATTATGCTCTTATTAGTAACAGTGCACACACATTACTGTTTAGAATACAGTGACCTTGCCAAACAATAGCAATGCTCAAATGCAGGCAACATCTTAACAAATGGAAAAAAAAAAAGGAATTGTTCAAAGAAGGTTTCCACTTCTCACCCATCTCACCGGAGGACAAAATTTCATCCTTTTCCCAAGAAACAATTAGGCAAATAGATCTTGTCGTATTTTTGGATGGCCATCAAATTAGGTTATTCTGGAAAAGAAAGGTAAAGAAGAAATTCCAGATTCTTAGGAGATACAGACATTTCTTCTTTGGTATTCTGTTTGTTCTACACTGTATGTGACCTAGGTTAAATACCTAAAGTGGCTTAGAAACTTCTAATAAGCCCCGTTGTCAGCTACTGACTTTTCTCTTAGCTCTTTAGTTAATGCTATAATTTATGCTTTGTCAAGCACATGACTAATATTACTACTTTTATTATCAGATATATCCCTAATTTATAATAACTGATTACAGGTATATGTTGGACAAGTTATGGATATTTTAACAGAGTATTTATTATATTCCATCAACCAACAACAAACATATGCCATTGAGGTTAGGGTGAGTATTTCAAACTCAGAAGACTCAAAGTACTTCAACAAGTTTGAACATTAGACCTGTTCCCTCTTATTTAATTTTATGAGTTGTGAACTCATGAGAGTGGGAAACATTTATACAGCACTTAAAATAGTCAGACTTTTAATTATTATACCTATCTATGCATAATCTAAGTTGATCTGATCAGCGACTTTTGTATAAATTTTCAAAGGTCAGCGAGAATTGCACCTGTTTAATAGTCTTACTTCTTTATTGACCGTTTATCTACACAATTTACATTGTTGATTTTTGCTATTTATAGTACATGAACACTGAGCCTTTGTTTTATTATGTGCTGGACAGAACATAAACAAAAATAGTCAAATCTATATTTTATGATAACTTATATCTCAAGCAAGAACAGTAGTCCTTAGCACAAATAGCTGTAGAGATTCTGTAAAGAGGTTATACCATATGGACTGAATGGAAATTTGTTACTCTTGCAACAAAGAACAATGACAAGAAAACAGATTTATCATTTTGAAGTAAGATCAAGGACGGCTCCGTGGAGAATTTTTTTCGGTTAGCAGTGCATAATGAAAAGGATTTGCATTGTGCAAGAGCATAAAATATCTCTACAAATGTAAAGTGCAGATCTCCATAAAAGTTACCAAAAAAAAATGGAGGTTAAAAATATAGAACCCACAAAAGGTGTCTCACATTAGTATTTGCTAGCCTTTAGAAATGAGTCATTATGTAATCCTTTCATCACTTTACCTGAAGATGTTATTCATCAGTGTTGACATTACTATATTTAAAATAGACTTACCAATATGTAGTTTTTGCTTCTTTTTTTTATTTTCTCACTTACCTTGATAAAGCATAAGAGTAAAATGTTAACATGACTCTTGAAAGTTCAATTTCCACCTTGTATAATGTATCTGGCTCAGAAATGACATATACTTGGCACTATTCTGCTTCATCAGTGTTAATCATATTTTCTTTCAGCTTATCTTCAAAGATTTCATCTGTCTTATACATTCGGTTTCAAAGACGTTTTTATTTCCTTATCTGTTTAAAAAAATTCTTCATTGTTGGTTATTTAATTTTTTTAACGTTGTTAAACAGGATTTTAGAAGGTATCTCCCAAAAGATATCTAATCTATAGAATATAGAATTCACCTTCAAAGCATATTAGATCACCCTGTACTTTTAGTTACAGAACATAAAAATGTAAGAGTAAAATGGCTAAATTGCATTTTAATCAGGATTCCTGCTCCAAAGTCAAGAAAGTCTATCACAATTACCAGAAGTACAGGTAGCAAAGCAGTGAGGGAATAGGAAGGGTAATTTTTAGAGGATGCATATTTTGAAGTACTGTACAACATCCAGTAGAATGCACAACAATTTAGATCTCACCCAGGATTGTGTGGAACAAAAATGTCTTTAATTTTATGACGTGATGTATGATAGTCAGTCATAAAGTAGACAGAAATTCTTAAATGTCAATGTATACAGCACTTTGTAAACAAGAAACACAGCCAGGAAGTCTGATGTGTTTCTGGAAAAAATCCTCAGGCTTAAAAGACTGAAAAGGGAGAGGTGCCATCTTCTGTCTGAATTGGAACCTCTATGAAGAAGGAATATTTGTTTGTAAGTATGACTCCATTGAAACGCAGATTTAATGGTGCCTAATCCTTAATTCGAAATTTGAGAAAATTAGAGACAGAGAGATATTTTCTTCACATTAGAAAATAACATGCCTAACCAGAAGATACACATATACACATAATCAAAGCTATATTTTACCAAGGTAGTCCAAACAATGATTTGGCATGAGTGTCTCAGAAATAGATCCTCCTTTTGTTTCCTGTCTGAAATATGCTTTTATGCTTGCCATAGTTGCCCCAGGGTGTCCTACTTTTCAGGAAAATACAGCTGATTTAGGAGTAATGTGCATATTTTGTATTGATTATAGGGTTCAGATAAAATAGATTTAAATGAAGACTTCAACAGAATTGCCGTTCACCCAGACAAGGAGAAATCTATGCTTGTACAAGGGTTTTGAACTGAATCGAAGAAGGATTGTTATTTCCATCATAGAATCATGGAATGGTTTTGGAAAGGAGGAACCTTAACAATCATCTAGTTCAAACCCCCCTGCCATGGGCAGGGGCACCTTCCCCTAGACTGGGTTGTTCAGAGCCCCATCCAGCCTGGTGCTGTAGAAGGTTTTTAATGCTTATTCATTAACAAGTTATTACGTAAGAATAACCAATTAACTAGAAGGCAGTAGGTGTTTCCCTCTAGACTTGAGGTACAAACATTCTGTTAATTTCCAGCTAAAAATCCAAAATTTTTGCGTGCAGTAGGTACAGAGTGCACTTACTCTGGCCTCCTCATCAGTCAGTGAAGAAACTGACACCTCCAGGAAACAATTCAGACTATTTAAGATATGAATCCACCAAAATATTTCAAAGACTTCAGCAATCTCAAGTAACTGCAGAGATTGCAAAAAAGGATGACATTTTCCACCTAGACCTAACACAGAAGGGACTATTTCAGCCATGAGGCTTTCATTTCTCAAGAACTACGTCAAGCCAGCTATGCTCCTTCAAAAGCAATGTCAAAATGTGATGCGAGTGCTGCAGCAAACATCACAGACTATAAAAGACATGAAGATGTGCAATAGGTCATTATGAAGCATAAGTGAAGCTCTTAATTATTCTGGAAAAAAAAAAATTAAAAATTTGTTCTTGCCTCAGGAGCAAGGGAGAAGCTGTGTTCATCCATTCTTTTGTACAACATGGCACACTGGCCTTTCAAGAGAATAACAGCACTTCAGTACTGCTGACACTGATAGATCTTGTCAGCAGAAGGTGTGAGTCACATGGCAAACTTCAGTGGTAAGGTTCTTAAAAGTTTTGATAAACTTGAAATGACAAAAATTGTATCATGTATAAGAGATTAAAGGGTTTGTTTCCCAACTGAACAAGCTGCTCGGTGGCACTTCACCCATATACTACCCTTCCATATTGGAGAGGTGGCGATCATTTTGCTGTGTTGTATTGAAATCTACTACTTTGTCAACCCAGCCATAAAGAAAAGGAAAATTGTTATAGTGACCAGAAATTTTTATAGTGGTCATATTCAAAATTTATGACATCCCAAAATGTAAGGAAAATTGAAGCAGTCGGTTTAGGTCAGGCCAAAAATTCATCTTGCCCAGTATCTTGTCATTGAGATAGGTCTGTTGCTTGTTGAATGCCTGTTTAGTGCCTAGGGAAAAATGTAGGAAAGGGGGTGATGTACAAGATCCCAGAACATACACTTATCATTTTCCCAGTGAACTCATTTCCTTGTGGAAAAGACCTTCTTTGTCTTATGTTTACTCTTGAATAGTTTCTTGTACAAAATTCCTGAGGAAAATCATAGAAAGGACCAACCTGCTATATTTCACTTCATTAACAAAGATATGTGAATTGAAATCTGATTTCAGGACTAAAATTTTATTTTAAAAGAAAATCCAAGCAAAAAAACCCAAAAAGAAGCCAAATACCACGAACATATAACCATCTGCTTCACTTTATTATTTCTGAAAAAAAAGACTACACAGTCCATTTTGCGTTGCCTACGTCTACCATCTAAAAGGAATAGAAAAGGTAAATCAAGGACAATAATGACAGAACATGATTTAAAGAAGTACTATGCTTTGTTCACTGTGATTTGTAGGATCGTAGTAATTATTCAGATAAATGGTAGGTACCTACAAAAATGTCTGTAAATCCCCAAGGTTTCATCTATTTCACAGAGAAATGGTGTGTAGCCAACAGTTCCTAGTGTTCCAATTGTAAATCTTTGGTTAAAACTTGTTAGACAGGAGTCTGGCAGGGCAAATAATATTGTTTGACTTGTATCAATGTCCTCACCTATTTCTAATTTTCATTCTTTTAATTTAAAAATTTAGCAAGGGTTTAATCATATCTCACAGCCTTGGGCATATAAAGGGTGACGAAATTACGGTCACAGATGCTAATTTTGTGTGAGTTTGGAGGCATAGGAGCAAAATATGAATTATCAGGTAATTGGGATTTAAGACTAAATCTGAAGGAAGGAAACAGAGTCCAAAGAAAACCTTCAGCACCTGAGCATACAAAGGACAACATTTTCCTGCTAAAAGGCAGAGACGTTGAATCTTCTCACTATGACATTCTACAGTACTAGTTGCCTTGGAGAAAGGTACATACCCATAAACAAATAGGTTCACCTATTGATGCTGTATGAAATATGGTAACAATACCCATCACAGTGCTTTCATAATCCA
This sequence comes from Pachycephala philippinensis, assembly GCA_013397055.1. Classification (NCBI taxonomy): domain Eukaryota; kingdom Metazoa; phylum Chordata; class Aves; order Passeriformes; genus Pachycephala; species Pachycephala philippinensis. The sequence continues at coordinate 1,107,269 of VWZT01007952.1, read as the reverse complement.
ATTTAAAAGAAAGAACCCAGTTCAGGAGGGTGATGTTTTAAGGGGAAAAGAATAGTCTTTCTGGTGATCTTACTTGTGAGAAGTGCTTAGGTTTGCTCAATGCTGTTACTAAAATTCTTAGAGGTGAGATTTCCAAGAATGTTCTAAAATAGTAATATTCATTGGAAGGCTGAAGAAAAGAAGATATCCACTACACTTTTCTCATAATCATAGTGCTGATGTCTACTCTCTAACAGGCAAAGGATTATGATTTTATTAACAACATTGGGCAAAAAAAGGCTAGTTTTCCAAATATACTTTTTTACTTCCACAACCTTTTTCTGTTATAGAAACTGAGGGATCAGAATTATAGTGCAATTTGCCCAGCTGTGCACCATTTATATAGCAATCATATTTCTGTTTTCTATTACATATGGCTGCATTATGCTTCTTCACCCACAGGTCTGCAGGTATGTTCAGGATTTGCTAATTGACACTGGTCTTAGATGGATAACCCAAAATTTAAAAGACAATTTAATTTATATTCTGCTATGTTCTATTCAGACAAGTCATTATGTCAGGTGAAATCCACTGAATATCATCAAAAATCCAGCCTCACACTACTCAGACAAATAGAGATGTCACAATGAAAATGGAGTAATTAATGAAGTACCATTTACATTAATAGTCCAATTTATATAGCATACCAGGCTAAATTTATCGTGTTACTTCACTAATTCTCTGCTCTGATCTCATTTGGCAAAAGATATTTTTTTTTTTAATTTTGACAATTTTTTTTCTGTCATCAGCTCTGTGTGCAGCAAAAGGAAAAATGAGTAATACCTGAATGTAGGTGATGGACCCAAGGGGACTTCCTTTATAAAATATCTCTTTACAATTACATGTACTGTTGATATTTTTTTCTTCATCTTTTTATCCTTTACAAGATATTTTAGATGACAATAATTCCAGGAGCAATTATGCTGATTTCCACAGAGTCACACCTGGGATGAATTTGGCCCTTTGTGTTTTCCTCAACACTCAATGGTCACTCTATTTCTGAGCCATTTGTTGGATTAAGAGGGTCTTCTCTTGATCTCAAACCTCATCTAATCCTGTCTGTGACTCTTTTTCTGAGTTATGTGAAATGTAACCACATTCTATTGACTAATCGTGTTCTATGCGATGTCTACTTGTTATGTAGTAAATCTATTAATCCTATGGTAATTTTGCATGCTATTGTAATTCCCTTAACCATATAATGTGTACTTACTTCTTTCTTCATAACAAATAAAAAAAATTAAATGGTATGTATGTGGATAATATTCAAATAGTTCAGCTTTGTTCTTCTCTAATCTGTATTTGACCAAAAATATCGTCTTGAACTTCTTTGAAAGTAACCGAGGAATTATTTCCCCAAAAGCCTATTTAAAAGGACCACAATAACCAGGATTACAAAACAAGCTGTACTTTTGAACTATAAATCAGAAACTTTTACCACAGCATTTCCATTTCTGCTGAAAATGAGCATGTTTCACTACAATTATATCTTTTTTGCAAGTCCTTTCAAATCCAATCATACAGGATGAAAATCAATTATGACCTTGGCCTAGGTCTATGAAGCAATGCTTCCTCAACCCTCTTTTTATTGTTTTATGTTGGCTTTGAACCCTTGCCAGCCATGTCTTTCCTGCTCTGTGAGCTCTTTTTTGCATCTGTGTCTTACAAGTTTCCAAAAGAAAAAGAAGAGAGCACTGCATCAAGAAGAACCAAGAAAAATATAACTAAGCAGGGGACATATACAAAAGATCCCAGAGGAAGAGGCAGTGGTCAGAGCCAGTAAGAATCCTTCCTGTACCTGATCATTTGTATCATCAAGAGATTTCTTGAGAAATCCTCCACGGTAAGGTGTTTTCACTGGATGTTCAGGTCTTTATTGTATTTTTTCAAATACTGTTTTGCAACACATAAGATTTCTCACTTTTATATATTTTTGTAAGAAATTGTGCCAGCCATAAGTACCAAACTACATAAGTGATGTAGTAAGGTAAAATATGAGGAAAAAAAAAAAGTCATACATCAAACATACATTCTTTGAAGAATTAATGGTTATTTTGGAGGGCACGATCTGTGTCCCTCTATGCAGTACTAACAAAAAAGAGAAAGAAGGTCTAAAGTAATGTCTAATTGGTTATTTATAATGGCCTCAGACCCCAGGTTTTTTATTATTTTGCAAAGAATTATGGGATATTTATAACCTCTTTTGCTGGAAGGCATGAATCTTTCCTATATACTACTTTTCTTTCAGGGCAAAGTCTACCATGTGGCTCAGTAATATTTTAGACCTTTGCAGGGAAGGGGAATTCTCTAGTTTGACCTTTCCATGAATCACTATGAATTCCTCAGGAAATTATAATTATCAAGGAAACATTACAGTAAGAAATCAGGAGCCCCTTCTCTCCTGGAAGGCAAGAAAGAACAAAAGATTCAGTCTACACCAGCAAGAATGTCCCACTCGTCACCTCAATAAGAGTTATGCTCTAAGCATCGGGGAACACTATGATTTCTGAAATCTCAGCTAAAGGACTTTTGTTATACGTATTCTTCCTCTTGTATTTTTCAATTTCATGACTATTTATGCTTAGTAATAATTTAAATAAATGAAGATTGTTATTTAGCATTAAACAAGTAATGAAAAAGATCTTTATAGTGATGAAATATCACCTAATAGTGGGTTGAGTTGTCAGAAGGTCAAGGGAAGTGATTATTGCCATCTATTTAGCACCTGTAGTCCACATCTGGATTTATCTATTGTTGAGCCCTTTGATTTAAAAGAGGTATTGACCAAATGAAGATAATACAACAAAGCAGCACAGGAATGCGTAGGGAACTGGAGCACATGATACGTCATCAAAAGTTGAGAAACCTTTGTCTAGACTGAAACAGAAAAGGCTTAGGGAAGATCTGATTGCTCTCTTTACATGATGGTGAGCTACAGAAGAGGCTGTGGCAGACCCTTCACAGAGATGCATCATGAAGAAAAAGAGACCATAATCCTAAATTGAAGCAAAATAATTCTCACTAAATACAAGAAAAACAAATTTAATTTTGAGAATGCTTAATTGCAGGAAGGAAACAAGTTTCTGTGGGATGCTTTTTAATGTGTCTCTAGATTTCCATGTCCTGAGCAACCTGATATAATTACAAAACCAGCACCACCTTGAAGAGAAAGTTAGACTAGAGATTCTAGAAAGGTCCCTTCCAACCTAAAATATTTTATGCTTACATGGAGTATGAGGATCAACATTCTGAACACCCCAAATGGCCATTTTGCTAGCATTCTCATCAAAATGTATTCTTCCTTCAGATGTATTACCTAATAATTCAGTTGCACAGTTCTCTAATTTTTTTCACAATGCATTTCAATACTGCAAAACAACTTTTCCAGATCTAGATTGAAGCTTCTCCCCAGCTTCATCAGTTAGTTTTGAAAACAGCATGAGTTGTCCCTTATTATTTTTATTAATTAAGTTTTCAGTTATGCAGTTTATGCACAGCCCCACAGCTGAGCCTGTGCTTCCTGGATCTCCGTGTTCACGAGAGGTATTTCTGTACCATTAGTTATTAATATACATTTGCATTACACCTGCAGCTTGAGGCTCTGTGGTGCAAGGCTCTGTCTGAACACACACCTTTGGGATGACCCCTCCCATCCTTAGTAAGTTAAAAGTCACAGGAGAGAAGACAGACAAAACTTATGAGAAGAAAAGGAAAGGAAAATCTACTAATAGGAAAACATGTCTGAGTATTGCTTAAAGACACGTATACAGGACATACTTTGGAGCCAAACAGATATTTATCGAGGATGTTTTCAGTGATTTAATCACAGGACCATTTCTTCTTTTCTTCTGCCCTTCTTCATGGCATGCCAACTGGCTTCTTCGATGAAGGAAGTCACAGCTCTGCCTATGCTGTTACAGGAACAGGGATGACTGCTCTCTTTGGTTATTTCTGAAATAAATTCCAGCGACTGGAAAATGATGACAAATATCTTGTCTTTCTTTATTAATCACAAGTAAGGCAGAATGGTTTCTCCCTGCACAAGACACTTACCTATTTACACTCTTCCTGGGGATATTGTGAAAAATAATGCTTTTAGGAGGCAGCTCATCACAACTAATTTGAACCTCTATGAATGAGGTTCCTCATTCAACCTATCTAATGAATGAGATAAATTGAATCTTTCTTTACATATGCTACAGAAGCAGTCTAGTTAGGGTATCTAGCATAGAAATGGATTTCACAGGTGGATCTCACATTCACAATTAGCCGATTACAAAGTTAGTTACAAATCTACCAGCCTAAAATTCATGGGAAGTGGCTGGCTGTTTGAGCCAAGGTCTGTCTATTGGCTCTTGCTTCTGGGACCCAAACCTTCTCTTTAGTGTTTCAGGTAGAGTGCTCAGCCATTATTTATTTTGACTGTTTTAAATACTACCTCCTCTAAGATAAAATATCCCAACACATTCAACAACTTTTAACCATAAACTTCATTTAAGATTAGGTCCACGGCATGGTGCATCGTATATATAACTCTTTATGGTAGTGACAAGCCTCACAAAATACAGTCATTTCTGCAGTGGCTTAAATTAATATAATGGTTCCCAATTACTTAAAAATTCATTTTCATGCATCTATCATGCATTTTTACTCAGCTGATTATCTTACTTATGTACTCAACATCATTTAAGTTACTATCACTATATGAATGACTCATAGCTGCTCATGTCCCATGTTATCAAATGTTAGATGCAATTACTTCCATGTCATCCTCCTACAGTAACACAGGCTGTGTGAATTTTATTAACCTAATGAAGAGAAATCTTTCTTTTTTTATTATCTTATTATCAAATGATCATCACTTCAGTGACACAGCTACATTGAGTAGGTTTTCTGATCTTTAGATCTACGTGATATTTTTCAATCTAAAATAATATTATCAAGTTCAATGTAACAAAAAGCACCACAACACGAAAAGTATCAGAATTACCACATATTCGTAGGTGTTGCTGGAGATAAAAATTGGCTGGTTGTCTTTTAAAAACCTTTGTGTTCTCCTCATTTATGATATTGATAATAATGTTCAGAACCATTTTAGGAATCTTATGTCCAAAACCTCGATTCAAAACATTCCACAAGAAAGCGTGAGACTCAACAGTAGTGTGCAGGCCCACCAGTGGTCAAATCTCTATTAGTTGTTCACCCTTTGGTCACCTTTAAGCCATCTAACAAGAATGGATTCCAGAGACCTCAAAAATAGAAACGGTGTTCAGTACTGTTCTAGATACAGAACCATGTGTGAAGTGGTTTTCTTCCAGAAAGCAACACTAGTACCTATGCACAGATTAGGCATATTCCTACCTCTCATCTCCACAGCACAATTCAGTAAGTATTCTTCAAGACTGTTTTATTCACAGGAATTCCTGAATAGTAAAAATAAAAGGATACAACCTTATGTTACAACGGGACAGTGAGAACAGATGCATGCAAAGTGTAGCCAAAATATTTTTTTCCTCTCTTCCCAGAAGAAAAAAACCAATTGAGATAGTCAAGATTTTTTTTTAGAGGTAGCGGTTATTTTCCATTGGAAAAAATTCCTAATGGAAAGGAAAGTCTTTTTTCATTTTTCCTTTGTATATAATTTCCAGTGAACAACATGGCTGTGCCAGCAGCATCTAGCATCTTATGGACATTAGAAATGGATTAGGAGTAGGATATTCATCAGCTTTTCCCTTATTCCCTAGCCCACATATCCCAACAGAATAGTTAGAATCTTTGCCACCTAAAAGCCTATTACCTGAAACTTCTGAAAACTTTTAAATTCCAAAGTAATTGAGGAAGAAAAACTTTCACAAGATCATCTAATCCTGGAACAGCAATGGCTATCTGCCACTTAAAGCAGAACTTGACAAGTACATGCCATTAACAGAAGAACTCTTGAGACTGTTGAATGTTAGAGTAAAGGATAAGTTTAATTACTTAGGTAACGTGAAATAGAGGAGGAAAAAAGAACTTCATTGTGTGGAAGACAGCTTCATAACACACAGAATACAAACTCGAGCTTGAAAGGATGACCTCTTCCATCTGCAGTTCACTGACAGCGTGGGATGGTTTGAGAATGGAGAAAAATAAAACTCAGGTCAAATAATATTTTGCTTCATACTAGGCAAGTCTCATGTTCAGAGAAAGAAAAGAGTTATATAAAGCAAAATTACAAAATTAGCAGATGAAAGATATATGAATCTGTCATTATTCTAAGAAAGAATGAACTCAAATGAAACAAGTATTTACCTCATGGGATAAAAAAAGAACAAAGCGAATCACTGCCAACTGTTAAAAGGATTGCTGAAGGGTTGCTGCAGCACGACCCTGCCCAAATTAGTCAGTCAAGAAAGCATCCCAAGAGAAAAAAATTTTATGAAAGGTAAATCTCATATGAAAAGAAGGAAATTATACAGAATGCAGGGAGCTGAGGATTGTAGAAGTTACAGGTTTGTCACAGACACGGTATTATAAAAGAAGCGTCATTCTTGCATTTTAATAGAGTTTTTCTGATGTTCAAAGTCATGACATAACCAGAACTATTTGAAAGTGGCTGTTATGTTTCACAGAGGCTCAGAGCAAGACCTTGAGTATCTATAATGCCCAGGACTAATGGTGTCATCCAACCCTGCCCTGAGAGCACGTTTAGCTGGGAGCCATTGAAATACCCTAACACGTCCACCTCTCTTCCCATCCATTTTTTATACAAAATAAATGTAGGTGTTCAGAAAAAAAGGATTTGTTTTTGTGAAACACTGCAGTTGCACGAAGTTTCAGGTGTGGACTGTTAGGGGACCAGGACCCTGCAATGATAAGACACTGGTGCTACAAAGATCAATTTAACATGTGGCATAGAAACAATAGATCTCTGTAAGATCACTTGGTCTCTGATGGAGTAGTTAAAGGCTGGGTTAAAACTGACATTCCTGAAAAGGGAGATGAAAACAGAAAAGTTTAAAAGGTAATGAATCATTTTGTTTCTGCAAGCCATGGTTACCCTCAGAAAAGGAGACAGAGGAAACTGCTGCTAACAGCTGGTCTTGAATCACTTAATGTTCATAGTATTTTGCAGTTAATTCAGGTAGATGAGGCTCAGGCAGAGTAGACTAACTGCAGAGATTTAATACAGAGATTTGAGAAGTGCTGCTCATTACATAAAAATGAAACACATCAGCAATGCATTTATAAGCAGAGAGCACAAAAAATCTGAAAATATAGAAGTGCTCATGTGTGAAGAGCTAATGTAGCAATCCAGGGATAAACTGAATCCTTGGTAATATCAGATCATGATTGGAATCTGGAGCAAAACAGCCTAAAGGAGAAATTAATGTAAGACTCAGATTTAACTCTTGATCAGTTATCAGAATTTGTCTAGCAAAGAGAGCTTCGCAGATCAGACAGTCATGGTCTGCAGACAGTCCTCTGAGACTTGCAGACATGATAGAGAATCCAGAATACTGCGAGAAAGAGCACCTGAGGCAGAAATGCATTCAGAGGTCAAAGTACGAATCTATGGGAGCCAGAACATGATGTTCCACATGCTGTGGTAAACAGCTGGAGCCAGCTGAAACAACTGAGCCCCAGGATATGGCAAAACCAGAACTAATAGACTTACTGCTCTCTGCCAGTAGTCATCCTTATTTCTCACAGGAAACACTGTCCCCACTCCTGCATTGTCCTAGGACTGCATGCAGGGCATATCTAAGATTAAATCACACATTCCTACTTATTTGTAATTAGCAACTGGGTCATAGAGATTTTAAATTTTGCATTATGCTACATTGTATGTTAACTACTGAGCTACTGTTGTTAAGTTCAGCTAGAAACAAAGGGAAGAAGAGAACATGTGTTGAAGCAACCCTGATACAAGCTATTTAAAACTAGATGTAAATATAATGTAAATGTACAAAAGGTTAAACAGTTACAGTTTACACACTGACAGATCCAGTTTTAACTGCCTAGCTCTCAGTGAGGTAATGCTCGACCCACATACTGGCCCTGTCTAGTTAATTAATAGATGACTAGATTAAACTAGTACTCACAATCTGTCTATAAGACATTGTTCCGGACATCTTCACCTGTTTCCGAGACCTGTACTTTTTGGTTAAGCTAAGGTCTGTGAAGAAAGGTGGAACATGGGCACACACCAAGAGATAAGACAGCTACAGACTGAGTGTATCATTCTCACAGATATCAGCATCTGACAGTTAAGGGGTACTTTGATCTGCAAAAGAGCTAGACAGACACCAGATAAGTTGTGAAAGAACAGGCAACACACCCACTGGCAAAAATTCCTTTAGATAGTCCAGGAGGACTGCGTCCATTCCTCATTTCAAAAGAAGAACACTTTTCTTAAGAAGTAATTTGGTGAAGGGTATCTTTGATGGTTGAAAAGGCCGTATCTTCAGTGTATGCATTTTCTTTTTTTTTTCCACAACTCAGTTCTCAGTTCTCTAAGTAGGCTTTAAAACACATCATCACAAAGTATCTTTGAAATGAAATAGGTACCTAAGTAAACTTAAACTTAAAAGTTTAGAGTCTTTTTAAAAGCTTTTCCTTCAAGTGTGTATGCTTTCCTGAAGCTTGAGATCTGTCAAAATTTATATGGTATGAGGAGGAATATCATGTAGCAAATGAGGCATTCTCAAATGAGAGGTTAAAACAGATTCTGTATAAAGGCCTACAGGAGACACACAAAGCATTATAAACATTCTTAAGCTGTATAAACTCACATAGTCAATTTTTTTCTCTCTGATATTATTGGTATACTTTGATATAAATTTAATATTATATGTCATGATCCCAAATTCATTTTTCAAGCCTATTCTTTCACAGTAATATTTTGAGAAAGAAGCAGCATTTAAAAAATATGACTGCTTAACCTTGATGCTCACTCACTTCTACAAAAGAGAAAGCCATTACCAGACTAGACCATATATGAAAAGTAAATATATCATCATGGTTGTACATATCAAATATACGGTGTATGGGGAAACTACATTCTCTATGCAAAAGAGACATTCTGCTCTATAATTTCAAACTGAATACTTTTTTATCTTTCATTTTGGAGAGCTTTTATCATATTCACACTTTCCTACTTTGCTAGGGAATAATGAATGACTTCAAAAGGTTATATTTTTAGTTGAAAAGACTTTCATCTGAATTTTAATTTAAAAAAAAAAAAGAGAAAGAAAAAATTAAGAAAGGAGAAAAATATACGGCAAAGTTACAATACAATATCTCCTTCTGCCTCCAAGTGAACACTTGTTTTCTAGCATGGTGTAAATGACAAAAAGTACACAACATCACTTTTGGTACCTGTGAAAAGTGTATAGAAATATAGTTAACACCTCATAGTAGAAAAAAAATCATCAGCAGTTAGATTTGTCAGCTAGCACAAAGAAGTAAAATAACACTTACTAGCTGTCTCAGTAGAGCAGATAGGACATGTCAAATGTTACAAAGCAGTCTTCCCCAGGATGAATTGAATCCACGTTTAGCATTGAATCCACAATGCTAAAGCCAGTTTATAGTTTCTTCTAGTTTTGTTTTCATTATAGAAAGGCCATTTTTACACTGCCTCAGTTTCTCCTATAAAGTATTCCTACAAACACTTACATGTGAGTAACTTTCTGTGAGCCATTCTCTTAGTAAAGCTCTATACATACGTACATAACCATTTGTGAGAACAATCTGCAGAACTGTGTGTAGAACACAGCAAACATCATCCTCTGGTCACAGACAGAAACTGAGCACACAACAGAGTGCTAGAATAGCGTGTCACTTGAGAAGAATAATGCTTCAAATCCATATACAATATAATGAAAATCCTCTTAATATTACTAAGCACAGTATGGCTGCTTACATATTTCCACATGTATTTGAGGTACTATATATACAAAGCCCCTGAAATCCTTCCAGATCCTAAGTAGCATAATACTGATCACAAGAGTGATTGTTTAAAGAACACCAGAGTTGGAAGTCAGCAATGGCTTACAGTGAATCATTCATGGCCAATTCAAGATCTGAAAAGACAGTTGTTAAGAAGTTAACAATGAACAACAATCAGAAATATTATTTTAAAGTGAATATTTCTAGGCTATTCACTCTCTTCAAAACACCTGAGCCTTAAAAAACCATGGTTTTTTTTTCAAATGAACTTTTCCCAATATACTGCCTTGCCTTCTTTCTCAAATGTTAGCTGAGTTATTGATTCTTTCAATACAAGGATTTTTCTTGTGTAAAAACAGAAGACCAAAAGCTGACTAATGTTCTGCAGAATCTTTGAATGAATCTAACAGTAGGCCATGGTATAAAACAAACCAAGTAGAATTTTCAACTGGCTGAATCACATGCAGGCAACCAGAAGAAAGACAGAACAGATACAAATTTGTATGAGGGACATGAAGTCAATGAAGAAAATTGTGCTTCTTGATGAAGAAGCTAAGATACCATTACAATAAAGATGACACTATAAGTCATAACAAATAGAATCAAATTGCATGTAGCTCTGCAGATTTTCATGTCGCATCTCCCACTGAGTTTAAGAAACTACATTCTCAGGGTCAGAAGAATGTAACCAGGACATGATGTGGTCCGCTGAGTTCAAGTACAAAAATATTGCAGACCCACTGCTGTAAATTGTAACTGGTAATAAAAGCAGTAGACCTGTCCAGACTAGAGAAGAAATTACATATAAAAGTCTGCTAAAATGTCTGGAGAACACAGGAACACATTTTTCAAAGTAAAGAACAAATGAAATATAGGCACTATATCCTGCAAGGATCTTCTGGAATGTGTTTTGAATGAGGGTACCATTGTACTTTTTGGCAATTACTTGTTTAATAAGCAATAACTAACAATTAATGAACATGAACAACTGAAGTTGTTTGTGAATTGTAGCTCTCCAGTGAATTCATAATACCAAAAAGTTTCCCATAACAGCAACCAGCTACATCATTTAATGATGTTTCTAGACTGTGGCTCTCTAGATAAATAACATTTGGGCTAAAAATCTCCTTTTCTACTGATGACCTGCACAAGCCTACAAAAACCCTATTCTTCAAGCACTTTATTAGCACTTTGGCTTCAAGCAGAGTAACTCTGTCCTGAACTTCACCCCAGAAGTGCCAAATTAAAATACGAGATTCTTTGCACTGTTTCCTCAAAATAAAATAAAAGTATCAATACATTAGTCTTGAACCTAAACTTACGTCATTATCTGCCAGATAATTCTATACAATAGAACAACTTTATAATCACTGCTATAATTAGTGATGTTTTCTTTTGTCTACTGCCCTGTTCAATTAGCACACAATGTAAAGGAAACATTCCACTTTCATTTGCAAGGCATGTAATTTTTATACTTGATTAAACTTTTGGGTAATATTGAAAAAAATCCTTTTCTTTCTAGTTTCTGTGTTGAAGATTGTTTTTTAGTGGAGAAGGATGTCTGCTTTGTTTAAAGAAACCCTTTATTTTGCATTTTCAGAAGAAAAATATCATGGACTAAAACAATGACTATATAAAGAGAGAAGAAAATTCAAGAAAAACTCAGTGACAGTATCATACTGATAGGCAGGCAGTTTGAGATATTGAGAAAAGTTTTGATTCTGCATCTAAAGGTAAATATTTATATTTATGATAAATGTATAACTGATTAATCCAGGGATACATTCCTCGCAGGGAAAAACCCTCTTAAGAGTTGCACCTTCAGTTCACAGATTTTAGGCTTTAATTCAATGTGATATACACTGAGTAATTCCATTTCCATGTCCTGAGATAACAAACATTTTCTCCTACTCAAAGTGGAGCAGAATTGCTGAAGCTGTTTATCATGTTTGGCTGATGACTTTCTAGTTATGGCTGAAGTAAAAAATGCAAGAAGAGGAAGTGGTTTTAAGTCAAGAAATGTAGCTATTCTGAAATATACCTCAATTCACAAAATGCATTGAGAGATATTAGAAAGTAAGATACATAAATAAATTAATTATTCAGGATCTTCTGCTTTCTATGAAGAATTCAGTAGAAGTAACATTCATTAAAATTTGCAATTCTCAACAATTTTGAGATTTGTAACTCTGAAGTGATATTTTATAGAAACCATTACAGTATATACCTATAGTCTGTACTATAATATATAGTGTTATGTTTTTTATATATGCATATATATATTTGATTTCTGTTTTATAACTGAATAATGCTATTGTAGTATTACATATCTGAATTATTTTTCTGTTACAGTAATGATGTGACTTTTTATTGTGATGTTTTATTTAAACATATGTGCATTTATACAGCCACTTATGTAAGTTCCTCCAGGGGTAAGTATATAACATTGAAAAGACTATTCAAAATGGAAAAGGGTTATCTATTCTTGTTAGGAAAAGCTAGCCTGCTGCAAGTAATTTTTGTAACACTGATATAGGTTAGAGGCATTTTGCTGCTTTAGAAGCAGAAAGCATATCTCAATATTTAACCAATGACCCAGCCAACCCTGTTACATATCCCGTAAGACTTTCAAAAACTTCTGTTATAATTTTTGGTTATCGTCTGTCCCAAAGCCAAAAGCACCTGTCATTAAGGAAGTCTTAGGGCTTTTACTGAATTTAAAATAAAGTTCAAATCTGAAAATCAGTGACAGAAAAAATCATTGTTCCAGCTGTTGAAAGGTAATTGGATTAGAATAATGAGCACATATTTCTGTTTGGTAATTACTGTACTTCCCTGAAAAAACTATTGTGAAAAGGTAATTGTACTGGAGAGTTTCAAAGATGTGCTTTTATTTCCACAGCTACTGTGTTTTACACAGTACAGTGCTGATGATGTCAATTAAATTTATTACAAGGAGATAAAGGCATTTTTTATAGAATATTTTATATATTCCAGCATCTGATCTATGAAGTGATACACTGGGATCTTTTAATGGAAAGGTTGAAAGAATGGGTATACAGTGTTCATTGGGACTGTACCGTGTGGGTGCCACTTGTCCAAATAAGCCATGGGTTTTGGCTTGGGGACCCTACTGAGCCTTGTTTATGAGTCTGGTGTATAAGCAGCAGTGCCCTCAACTGAGTGAGTGCCTGTAGGACCTGGACTTGCAGCCTCAAGAGTTACAATCTCACAGGCTTGACCAAGCTGTAGAAGTTTCTCTTCTATTACCTGCCACCATAACATGAAATCAGTAATGAAGATCTGAGTCAACCTATACAACTGAGGCTTTGAAAACGTCTCTGGAAGAATCTACGCTCTAGATTTAGGATGCCCGGTGTTTGACTTGCGGTTGAAACAGACCATAAACCACACTTATGATCAGGCTCAGGCTCAGGTGCAGTATATGTGTGTACTTGGGGACCTGACAGTTCTGAATTCCCAGGTCTGGATGTTCACCTGAGCTGTTCCCAGTACTCTGATGGCTTGAAAATCCTACAGATCCCACCTCCAATATACTACCCTTCACTGGCCTGAGAACTTCAAATTCTAATTTTCACAGGACATGAAAAATAAGTGAGTGGAGAAATGGGAGCTGTGGCAATATCTGAACAGGTGCATAATGTGGAGCCTAGGTAACCCATTGCCTTGCATCCCAATGCACTCCAGTTACTGGGTTCAGATTAGCAGTACTGTCCTTGCCTTGTAGTCAACTCTTCTGATTAAACCCAAGTGAGGCTACAAGCAAGCTGTCACTTGTAAAACATCCATTGGTCTCTTTGCTATTACCCAAAACTAACTTAGAAGCCCCAGGAGCAAAGAGGATTTAAGTATTGCTGACATTCGCCTTTGGATATTCTCCTTAGTTGTGTCAAATTCAGATTGCCACACTCTGTATGTACAAATGCAGGAACTGTATTTTCTGTGTGATATATTGAGGAGAATGCTTAAGCTATAGTAAAAAGAGGAGATACTGTTCTCCTAGGGAATATCTTCTGTCCTTGCTGTGGCTTGTTTCCTGTTAGATAAGGTTGCTTTCTCAGTTGATGCTGGATGCAAATGTAGATAAACAGAAAAGAAAGTAAAAAAGACTGGTTTTGGACTTTTCACTAATCTGCTACTGATGTTGCAGTTACTTAGGGCTTTCAAAGTTTATATCAAAGTCAACAAGCATATCTTGTACTATAAAAAAGTTATCTTGGAATAGGAAAAGTATAAAATTATTTTTGCTTTTTCTTTTAGTGCACATTATCCCTTGCTTAAGTACACGGTTAACAGCACTTAGTAAATATCTTTGCAAATTCCAGTATCCCATATACATGATTCTCCACTGAATATCTTTTTTTTTTTTACTATTTTTTACTATTCATCTTTTCTTTTTCAATTTGAAATGTACATTTCATCCCCTCAATGAACAGACTTGAATTTCAAGTAACCAGTCATGTAACATGGATAGTATATTGTAATTAAAATGAGTAACCCAGAGAAAGATAGGTAACTTGAGTGAACAGTGATATGACAAATAAGTAGCTGTTTGAGTAAATATGATGACCTGGATTTTCCTATTACTTTAGGCATGTTACAGTATATAGGTATCTATACCTAGATCCTTTTATAGCTGATGAGAGAAAAACAATGGTTTAGCATACAGTACAACAGACCCGGTTTAGACATCTAACTCTAGAGAGCGCTTTGAACTTCTCCTGAGAGGCACTTATTTCTCCTGGGTGATTCACTGTATATTGCACATTTCTGCCTGTAATCAGCTGAATTTCAGTGCCAGGCATTCCTCAAGCAGTGTCTCCAAAGCAAAGCAGCCATTAACTGTAAGGCAGACATCCCCAGAATAGTCACCCTTTTCCCGAGTAGTACAGCAGCATGCAATTTGCCCATAATTTTCTCAGCATCAGGCTAATGGTTAGGTGAAACAGACATGACTAGGCTAACAGTATTTTGTTCACTGAGGATTGTAGAGCCTTGTAATAACTTGGTTTTGGTTTAGGCCACCCCAAATGTAGTCTCTCTGTATATATTTACATGGCACAACTGGCAAACATTTTAACCTGCTGGACAAGAACCCAGCAGGTTGGCATTTTTCCTCGTATGTTTCTATTTCTGCCTCCATACATGTTGAAACCAGTTTAATATGACAGAGAGGGGATCTTGTTACATTAACTCTATATAAAAGTCTTTAGGGAAGGAGTAGAGATGTGAATCTCTCTCCTTCCGGCTCAAAAAAACTGGTTTTGTGCCTAGAGAATTCCCAATTAAAAATGTCTGTTAGGCAATCCCACCAAATTAGGCAATTGTAGCACCTTTTTCATTACCACCAGGGAGAATCTTGTTTCATTCTTTGAAGAGGAGCTGTGAGTAAGCAACTTACCTTCTAGGCAGGGTACAGTATCAGGGATCATAAATGGCTGGAGGCATCTTCCAATGAGCTTTCAGTCAGCCAGTAAAGTGCAGAGGCTGTTAGATATACAACTGTCATCACTGATTCCTATGCTTTTATCAAGGTATCTCCTCAGGCAGCCCAGAAGTTTACTGGATTCAATTCTGAGTTTCTCAGCTCACTCTAGATCCTATGTGGGAAGAAGACATATATTGAACTCTAAACTCTGACTCCCACTTTGTCCCAAGGAAGACAAGTTAAAGTGGAAGTGTATAAAATCATTATTTTTGATGTAGCTCATTCTTTTTCTTTCTGTGGCTCAATACACTGTAAATTATTCCCTCCAACTGCCTCAACAGAAGATAATCATTGGCAACAGTGGCTGAGCCATGTAAACACTTAGTTTCATCGTGTAAGAATATCTGGCTGATTTGGCAATCCAGTCAGAAACTGCCTCTATTCCTGTTTAGTCAGGTCTTCTTAAAATTGGATAGTGCAGTGAATGTCCATTGAAGACTTTGTAAGAAGGGAGATGGAGTATGGGGTTTTAGAATTCTCAAATGTTATCAACTGTTTTTAGTGCACTAGAAAAAGTCAGATAGCTGGGCCAAAAGACAGCAGTTAGAAGCAGGTCAGGAGGATAGACTTTTTCTTTAGATTTTTAGTAAAAGATGTGAAAGGCTGCAGAAGTAAAAAATAATGAAACTGTATAGTATAGATAAAATGGAGAAAGTACTACTCCTAAGGAAACTGCTACAGGTAGAGGAAGAGGTCCTCCAGACAGAAGTATATTTGCATTAACTGAATAAAACTGCTTTTTCACATCAAAGAAACTCTGGAAAGAAAAGGGTAGCCATTTCAGTTGAGGTAACAGTGTTATGGGGTATTTAATAAGTACTTTTGGTGGCCTCAGAAATTAAAGATCAGGAGCTAGATCCTGAATTCCAGGGGGATGCACAATAGAGCATCACAGATATATCCGTACTGTATAGCAAGTAAAAATAATGGCAGCAACAATTTTCATGAAACTTCTCTAATATCAACCTGAGCTTGAACACTTCCAGGGATTGGACATCCACAAGTTCTCTGAGAGACCTGTTCCGGTATCTCACCACCTTCATTGTAAAATATTTCTTTCTTACATCTATTCTGAATCTATTCTCTTTCAGTTGAAACCATTGACCACTGTCCTGTCACTACAGGCCCTGGTAAAAAGGTCTCTCTCAAGCTTTATTGTAGGGCCTTTTAGGTACTGGAAGATGCTGGAAGGTCTCCCTGGAGCCCACTCCTCTCCAGAATGAACATCCCCAACTCTCTCAGCATGTCTTCACAGAAGAGGTGTTCAAGTCCACTGATCATTTTCATGTTCCCTCTCTGGACGGGTTCCAATAGATCACAATCTTTCCTGTGCTGAGGACCCTTGAGCTGGAAGCAGTGGTAATCCACTGGTAGGGTCTCATGAGCATGGAGTTAAAGGGGCAGAATCACCTCCTGATAACTCTTTTGATGCAGACCAAGATATGTTTGGCTTTCTGGGCTGCAAGCACACATGGCCAGCTCATGGCCAGCTTTTCTTCCACCAGTATCCCCATGTCCTCTTTTGCAGGGCTGCTCTCCATACATGCATCCCCCACCCTTTACAGGTGCTGGGGATTGCCCCAGCCCAGGTACTGGACCTTGCAGTTGGCTTTGTTGAATTTCATGAGCTTCTCATGGACCCACTTGTCAACCTGCAAGGGTCTCTCTGGATGCCATCCCTGTACCTACAGAAGTCACATTTAGATCTAACCTTTCTTATAGGTATTTTAAAAAAAATGATACCGTCAATATTAAAACATTTAATGTGTTTACAGAAATAAAAATAAACCTACCTAAATGTTCTTCATTGCTAAATCGGTGTCCTCACTTGAACTTAAAAAAAAGAATTTATGCTTTACTAATAGCAGTTGCTACGCCCCCCCACTCCCCCCAAAAAATCTAACAGTCATTTAATCCAGTAACTTCTGCCAAATATTTAATAAGATGGCAAGAATTCTTCATAATGAGAACAGATGAAAACCAAAGAAAAACATTTAAAACTGACTTTTGGCAGGCCATGAGATTTAGAATGGAATATATTGAAAGACAGGGAAGTGAAACACAAAGCACCTTGTGCTTCGTACATTTCAAGTAGATGAATTTCATTGACAACTCAACCCAAAATAAAGTTTCACCTACCTAGAACACAGTGGCACTTTGTATATCTACTTCTTTTATTCCTTTTCACCTTACCATTATACTGCACATCATAGACAAGCTTCCTTAAAGCACTCAGTGATGCGGTAGGAGAGCTCTCCAGAACGCATTTTGAGAATTGTAGGCCAGGCTGGGAGTACATGCCATGGAGTAATTAAAAGCCTATTGGCAACAAAGTACTGTCCCTATGATGTTAGACACAAACAAAGTGTATGACTACAACACGAAATTAAATGTTTCATTTTGATTTTTTCAAACAGGGAAAAAAAATTACATCACAATATTTTCACCAAATTTTTTTCTTTTTCTTTTATTTCAGCAAAAATTCTTGAGCTACATATGATTTATATGTGACATAATATTTATGATATTTTGGGGAAAATTTGTGTGTTAATAAAACAGTGATAGATCATCAAAGTAGGCATATGCATTCCACCTAACAACACAATAGATCAATAAGGGAAGAAAGCTTTTATACTATACCTAGAAAATGTTCTTGGCCAAAAGGAGACCTTCTAATTTTACAATTTATCTGCTATTTTAATTTGATATATTTAGGTGACTTTGATTTTCATAAAAAGAAGGAAGTTACAGGCATTAGTAACTCTAATGCTTTGCAAATGTGCTAAAGGGTACAAAATGGCACAATATATGCTGCTTTCAGTATTTCCTGCCCATACAAATTGGCCATGCAGTATGTTGACCTATCCGGGTGCTCCCCAATCCTGAAATAATTCTAAGCAGACTTGCATGGGAATGGAGAAGAGTCAATGTAAATCATTTTTATTCCCAGTCTCACCATTTTTCTTTTTTTATAATGTCCCATCCAGACTGAGGTCACACATCCTCGGAAATTACTGCAGCATGATAGCAGACTATATTAGCTAATTTCTGTCTTAATTCATAACTCATCATGTTGTGGGTTTTATTAGGGTAACCCTATAGAATTCTGATTAAAGAGAGGCTGATGAAATAGTAGAATCTTTATCTTTCCTCTGCCTTACAATAGAGTCTAGAAATAACCAGTGGGATTTATTCACATGGTGTGCAAAGCAATCTGGAGAGACAGAGAGTCCTCTGTCATCTCTGATAGGTTATGTGCTCCAAATTGAATATCAAACAGCCTGTTGGCATCATCAATTGTGAAAAAAGGTATCTTTTCTCCTCTATTTGGAGCCTTAATTTCTTTGGAATAAGAAAAAAAGTAGTCCTCCTAGTATCCTTCCCCACAAATTCTGTCTTTATCTCATAAGTCTATATAGACTGAGCAGAGGGGATTTTGCTACTTTGGGAAAAAGGCGGATTCTTTGGCCTTGAAACATTACTCAGTTTTGTTTTTTTTTTCTTTTTTTCTTTCCTTTTTCTTGTTTATCTGCAGAGAGAATAGTATGACTTTGTGAAGACACTATTTTAGAAATAATTTCAGGAGTCATCTTGTCATCTACAAGAAGAAGGATTCACAGATGTTTTAGCTGCAGGTCAGAGTGTCTTTTTTGAAACCCCTAATCTACTAAACACAAAAGTACTTTTCCATAAATTACCAACAAGAATATATGCATCTCTTGAACATCAGCAGCAGGTAATCTGAAAACTTTTCTGCTTTTAAAATAATTTCCCAGATACTCAGTTTTAAAGGAAAGTGACATATATGGTAACAATTACTTTTACGTTAGTGCAATTTTTCTTGAAGGCACTGGATGTTGAATGTGACCCATAGTATTTAGTACCGTTGTTTCTTAAAATATTCTCATCAGCAACCAGAGACCCTGAAATCATGACTCTTATATTTCTGTATTTGCTTTTTTTAAAGCAACAGATGCAGTATTATTTAAATTTACTGGCTTAAGCAAACTCTTTCATGTTTTTATGTTTTTCAACGTGACCTTTCATATGTACTTTCAGCAAAAGTTTGTCAAAATTAAGCCTCTTTTTCACCTCTAGAAGAGGTCTTAAGTTGAGCAGAAAGGGGAATACTTAATTTAGTAATGAAGTCATCTCCTCTCTGTTCTAATTAACCCTGGTCAATAGGCAAGGTTTCTACAGAGCTGTTGAGAAATCAAGTATTTCGTGGACAAGCCAGTCTTTCTATGAGGTAAGAACTGATACATGCCTCCCCAATATGGATGAACACTGTCTCTGCTTTAACAGGAATCGGTTTTTTAATAAATCTCTTCCTCTTGCTATTAATGTGAAGCTTCTGGTACAAATCCAGAAGTTTTACTAGGTTTTACTTTCTGATGCTGCATGCAATCTCTACTGTAGTTTCACTACAATGCCTGGAATCATGGCATTTGTGAGCCAGGGTTATAAAAGGGAAAGCATAAATATTTGCTTTGTAAACTTGTCTCCATCTCCAAATCTGAAAAGTGGAGAAGACAGAAATCCTCAGCTTTCCTCTAGGGAAGAAGTGAACAGGCCCCTGCTCCCGAAATACTGATCATGACAGACAAGTTGGCAGTGTCATCCTAGTTTTTATGAAGCCCTAGCTTTACTGTTTCTATTCCTCCTAGTGCAAATAGCCAGAAAAGCATTTTTTACACTCACACCCCTCACAAAATATCAGGTTTGTTCACTGGAGTAAGATTTCACAAAGTATTTCAGGTGTCTTGTACTCTTTGCCTTACATGTCACTGTCATTAGATCAAACAGAAACAAGAAAACTTATAAAAACAAGATGAAGATTTATGGTATATGGATAAAAAGACAGATTTTTCATTTTTACCCTGGTATCAAAGTGCACTTTTTTCAGTTCTCAGAATGTTTAATACACAAGTAAAAGAAAGATAAGTCTGTCTGAATCTCTCCCAAATTTTTGTGTTAGAGCAGGAGAGGAGTTACATAATCTCCTCATGAAGGAGTTTACAGACTCTTTCACTTGTTCCCTGTGCTGTAAAACACCTTTCTTCCCAGTCAATCTAGGACTTGGGCCAGGTCATAAAAACATACCTGCATAGAAAAATAATCCTACAAAAAGATCAAGCAGGGAAAGACTGAAACAGGGGATGGGAAAAATTTCCACAATTCCTACTGAAGAACATGAAGTTGCAACTTAAAAAACCACAAAACTTCTTCCAATCAAGTCCGCAAAATAAGAAGCAGGTGTCTATTTGTATATCTGCAAGACCAACTTAAAGAACACTACGCTGAAGCAACTTTATTGTTGTCTACTGTTGTTGGAAATGTGGCCAGATAGAGAACTTTTTATTCTAATCAAATGTGGCCAGATAGAGAACTTTTTATTCTAATCAAAATCAAATATTGTATTAATATCAAAACAAATTGTAGTTTTTCAAGTGAGATGAAAAAAATCCTTGCCTAGAAAATACAGATGTGATATGAAAATACAAAAAGTACAGGTGCAATTTCCAGTTTTCCTAAGGGTCCCTATGATACAGGCTCCATTTATCATGTATATCTCTTAGCTAGAGCTGGCAGAATTCGGTCATTTTACTTGTCAGACCTTTGCCTCACTGTTAAAACAGAAAATCAAATTAAGAGACCACCTTTCATCAACTTTGACTCCTTTATTATGCAGGCCCATATCCACTGATTTGAAGATTTTGTTTTACGCAGAGAATGAAAGTAAAACTGCAATATCTTGGTTTAACCCTAAGTAAATGTGCTCTTTTATTCTTTTTCCCTTATGGTTATTTTATCTATTTTTTCCCTCCTTTCTCTTAGAACTGATACTCTCGTGTCATTCTTAAAAGACTCCTACGATTCTCAGGCAGACAATTTAAAAATGCAATAGATTTTTCCAAAACTCTTGCTTTTTCTCCATGTTGTGTACCTCACAGACATGTTACTGAGGGTCAGCCTCTTTCTGCTTTGGTACACAAATAATTGCATTATCACTTTGTTATCGGGCAAAGGAGCAGCAACAGTTTAAAGTTTAGGGTCAAGTGAAATCTCTCTGTGGCTTTATGGGTAATTAGGTTAGGTTACGAGTCAAGTGAATATTCATTAGTTACAGGATGAATACTCAGCATGTAGTAGCAATTTGCATTTCTCCCTGCTTCCAAACCTAATTCATGACTAGTATTGACATAGCAATCACATTACAGGCATTATTTCCTTCCAGACAAAGGAATAATGGATTCGTAATAATCATTAAAGTATACCATCAAAATTTTCTAAAGGAGTGACTGCTTTAGAAATCTGATAGAATTAATGCTGCTTCTTGCTTCTGTTACTGCTGACCTTTCTCTACAGTTTTCAAAGAGGACTTACATGAGATAGTGGAAGTTATAATAATTGACATAATTTTATTAAGTACTATCATTCCATTTTGTACAGAGCTTGATTGATGTATTAATGTCAGCAACATTTATATCTCAGCAGTGAGTTATAAGACTTTTAAAAGCCTGAAAAGGATTGCCCAGGACTTTACATAATATTAAACTGGAACTTAGATGCATATGTTCTATCAAAAAATTCATTGTATTTACTGAGCATCAGACATTCCTCATCACTTTCAGCCATTATAGTCTTTACCAAACGCTTACCCAGATTTCATTAGCACAGCACCTGTGTT
This sequence comes from Pachycephala philippinensis, assembly GCA_013397055.1. Lineage (NCBI taxonomy): Eukaryota > Metazoa > Chordata > Aves > Passeriformes > Pachycephala > Pachycephala philippinensis. The sequence goes on along the minus strand of VWZT01007952.1, from coordinate 1,085,097 downwards.
ATATAGCAAAATTTCACTCCTATACATATATACTTTCTTTCATTGGAAGGATTAGACAAGGAATGACCAAACAGTATAATGATGGCTACATGAAACTAATTTGTGATGGTTGCATAGATAAAAGAATCTTCCCTTCTCAGGAGCTAAAAGTAGATTCATCAGCATCTGTAGTAGTTGCTGACCTCTGCAGTTTTTCATCTTTGAGTTCCAGTCGTTTCTATGGGCTCTCTAACTCTTCATATGTCCCAAGCCAAGGCAGTAAGCAAAGAGTTTTTAGTGCTGAATAGACAGGTAGAGCCTCTTTCTGTTCTTCTTACCAACCATCAAATAGGATCAAAAAGTCAATAAAGCCAGACCTCTCTCCATTGCTTTGGAGAAGAACAAAATAGATACTTTTGCTTCCCATTTTTTAATAAAGGAAATTCCCAATTTAGATATTCTAACACTAAGTAGTCAACAAACTATTTCTAAATTCAAATTAAGAGAAAGTCACTATACACATGCAGTTTGAAAATTTTAACTTACTGAAATCAATGATGGCACAGTCATTGAATTTCATGAGACCAGAATTTTGTCAATTACATTTTGCCATCAGTTTAACAGCAAAGGTTTAAGGAAAATCCATTAAATATGCAGGTCAAATTTCTTCAGAGATTTGATTATTATGTATTTTTTTAAAGTTATCACATCTCACTTTAAGACACAGGTGTATATCTTCACATATTTTATTCCAGGACCCTTATATTTATCTTTTCAGAATTATACTACCGAGAGCATTAATTACAGCACAAATATTTTTGGGAAAAGGTGTTGGGGTTTTTTTTCATCTGGATGAAGATAATGACCAGAAGTGTTCACTCAGCCACCTTGTTTGCATCTCCAAAAAGATCCATATGTCAGAAGTTATTTGACATAAAAAGACAAAAGAGGATTGAGAAGGAAAATTATTTTTTTAATTGTGCCCATAAATTCCATTAACTGAGCATCTTGCGTGAGCTATAATAAGTGAAGGAGAGGGAAGGGCATTTTGGAATACAAAAAAAAGAGTTTCTTTCACTCAGGAAAATAGGTATTTGCAAAATACATGATTCACACACTGTGGAGGAAGATGTTAACTATATATCCCACTGGAATGTGGGATATAATTCATGTTGGAAAATACCTATTGTTTTGGCAATATACCTGGTTATGGACATGACTGTGTGCCCATTTGGCCTGTATCTAGACTAAAACGTTAAAAATAAAGCACCTTGGCAATAGACATCAGATTTCAGCAATTTGGCGTCCACCAGCTGCTTGCAAAATACTCAGGAAAGCCATTACATCTATTGAATTTTTTCTTTTCCATCAATTGTAAAGAACTTTACAAAACACGCTGAATGTAAATTTTGTCGTGCAGAGGTAGTGAGGAAACTAAGCTACCTTATTGGTTAGTTCATTGGCTTCTTTATCAGTTTAAAGATTTACCATTGTCTCATAAGACAATTTATCACTCCAATGTTTTCATTGTACTCTGCTTCAAGCTACTGAAAAGCAAGTAATACACTGCACAACTTGCTAGCCAGATGTACAGCTCAATTAGAAAATTTTACATACTGAACATGCATATCAATTCATGTAAACACCCATCAGTGTAGTATCTAAATAACCCCAAAGTAATTATTTATTCTCTGAATTTATTGACCTGATATATAGAAGTAATACTGCCCCTGTTACACTGACGTACAGTACACAGAGAGAAATTTCACAGAAAACCCACTCTGTGCTGGGGTGGCCAAAACAGAAGAAGTTTTGGTGAACATTTTTTTGGCCTCAACTTTATTTTCTTTCTGTTCCCCAAAAACAGCCTGGAACAGGATGAGAAGCGTAGACATTCTGAACCAAGCTTCTTAAGAGTCCTTATTAAGAGGATGGCTTCCTCTAAACCATCCACTTTCCGTGCAGGAGCCCAACAAACCAGTGTAGAAACCCTGTAGGAGAGGAAGCTGCTCAGCAGCTCCTCAGGCTTCCTACTGGGGTTAATAACTCGAGACAGCATGTGCAGCTGTTGTGAGAGAACTACACAGCTTGGATGGATAGTGAGGCATGAGAAATCTGGTATTGCCAAAGAAAGTGAAAGGCCTAGAGTGTGTTATTCCCCTTATGGCCAACTAGAACATTTTAAGAGCAGAAAACAGAGATTTAGAACTAATTCAAAATTATTTATTGAAAGCAATGTAAGACCTTTCACAAACTTTTCTTTTCTATCCTGTCTGATTTCGAAGTTTTTCCTCAAATCTTATCTTAATTTTACACTGGTGAAATACAGAGGAACTTGTTTTGGTTTACATCAGTGTAACTGATATCAGCATCAGACCCACTGTCTCCATTGTAAGCAAGTCATGAATGGCCATTCTTCATCGTCATATAAAATGATACAGAGGTCTCTTGGCACAATCATTACTTTTTCCATTTTCTGTAGACAAACAAACCCATAAAACAGAACTGACAGATGTTATAACCCAAGAAAATGAAAGAGAAAAACCCACAATACAGAAGAACTAAAGAAATTCTAAATAAAGTAAGACTGTGACAACCCTCTGGAATGCACGTACCTGTATTTCAGGATCTGGAAAGCGTAAAAGGTATATAAAAAAAGTAACTGCAATTGCTGTCCTTGCTAGATCAGGGTGCTGCAAGGAGCAGCAGAAGGATCCCAAAACACTTGTTTGGGATGTGCAGTACAAGTTTCTTTCTATTTGTAATGCATCCGGTCTGTATAAATCTGTTTATATTAATATATCTTATGTTTTGTTGGGGTTTTTTTCTTAAAAGCCTGATTTTGATTTTTGAAATAGCTTAGTATGTGTTTTATTTACACTCAACATCCAAAATAAAAATGTATGCTTTTCCATACAATGTATTGAGAACATATTGTGATACAAATTAACATTTGATAGTTAATTAAAATTAATCATTTCAAATAACTAAAGTTTTCAGACACTGAAATCTTCATTCTTTGTTGAAACTATGATCTGAAATTCTGCCTCAGTCACATCAGACTGTAGATGGAAACTTCTGAAGTATCAGCTCTCAGGCTGAAGCCACCCGCAACCTAGTAGAAAAAAAAAAACATTTCTTTGAAAATAATCCTTTTCACATATATATGCACAGGCTGCAGAGATTTACCAGATTCTCTGATTTGAGAGTGGTTTCAAATGTAGCAATTTCAAAGATCTCACTTAATAGATACCGCGGTTCAGGCTGCAGTTGAAAGTGTTGGTTTCAACATTGCTGGAGGTTTTAGGAATATAGGAATTAATAATGGATTGCACTGAATAAAACACAAACAGCACATAAAAATCCTCACACTGACAAAGAGTTTTTTCCCACTTTTTCCCTTTCCTGGGACACATGGGGCTAAGGCAGACAAATGTAATGCATATTACCACCAATGAATTAGTGTTTCATAACAGCATCAAACCTCGTTAGTAAAGCTGAAAGCTGCCTTTCAGTAGTTTAAACTGGATTTTGCTCCAAGCTCTGCAGTTCTATCATTTTCTGACTTTGGACTTCCTCAGATTCCAGCACTGAGTCTGATATTTTGAAAGGGAAATGTGTACATACATAAAGACATCCATTTCTATTTGCCTGTGTTTGTGGACATCTCTCTTTACCAGTCATTCTGTCTATTTAGCTGTTTATTTGAGTAGTGACAGTGATTGGAAACCAACATTATAGAAATATAACTGCAAATACAGAATTAACCAAGCAAACTGTCTTGTCCTTTTACAACTGTTCACTGAAGCATAAAGCAGACGTAAAGCCCTTCCAACTAAAATGCATGCAGAGCTATTGTAAGGTTCAATTAATGGTTTTTAAGTGGCTTAGGATACTGAACAAAATGAAGATAAGCACAGGAGAAATGGTGCATACGTGTTTATATGTGTTTAAAATCGGTCTCTATAGCTTTTAGGCTTTATATGTTCTGGATGCGTTGCACTAGTTGAGTAACACAAAGGAGCCATAAAACTGACTTAACCAGCCAGCTAAGCTACATTAACGGGTACTTTGTATCCTTGTTGTGGATGCCGTGGGTCATCACATTAATTCAAAGCAGTTGGAGTAAAGGAGGGACGGCAACCTTTGAAGTAGGTGAGATCCCTTAGAGCTTGATCCCCAGCCAATTGACATCAGTAGTAAGATTCCCATTTGTCTTAAACTGCTGATCATAATTAGTCTAACTTAATGGATTGCATCAGCCATTTCCCCTGCACTCTTTGTGTTGACCTGAAAAACTGTTTGTTAGCCCTTTTTTCTAAATGACAATCAGGGACTTCAAACACACAGCATTAGCTACAGCGATTTTTAAAGGTAAATACAAAACTATGGTAGATAGCATTTTTCCAATAAAATTGTGAGCCATATTTTTGGTTGCTTTCAATGCCTGAGTAATTCTCTATTACTGATGATACACTTTGAATGGTTTGGGTGTTGTGGTAGTTTCAATGATGAATGCCTAATCTCTTCTCTAGTTTATGTTCTTTCTTATTCCCTCTCTGTCTCATGGCTGCAAAAACGTCCTTTGCACAGGCCTGCCAAAAGCTTAGTGAAGCTGACACTTCTCTTCTCTCCTTTTCCCCTTACTAATCACTAGAATCCAGAAAGCTTCTTCAGAATAGCATAAATATTGTAAGAGATAAGCAAGCAGAAATGATGAGACACTTATCCTGGTCAAGTTTCCATAAACTACAAAAATCCCAATGGTGGTTTTTAATGATAATACCCAGGCTCTAAAACCTCATGTCTAATGTGTTTCTCTCACACACATCACCTTAATTCCCCTCAGCCTTTTCACTTTCTCCGTGCTGTTTTGATATCGCATATGTCCGCAATGAAATTGAAGCTGCCAAGCATGGTTTTCTATAGCATTTGTTAACATGGTTATACCAATTCTTATCTTTAAAATTTCATTAAGAACCTAAATCCAATCTTTGTAATATTAGCAATTTGAAGGGGGGTTTATATATAAAATTAAAGATACAAGACATTGTAGATGTAGGTAAATACTACAGAAAAGCCAGATTACTGACTGGCGGTGTTAGCTTTTAAAAACAGTAGGGTTTTGGTTTCATTCTAGACAGTTGCTCATCTGTCAATCAAAAATCTTGTTATATATGAATCTGATGTCAGATCAATATCTGACAAGGCTTTTGACTGTCAGGACAAATCGTTAGACATGGATGTAATGCCACATCCATGTATAACAAGACCCATACAGAACAGCTGCCAGTGATAGAATCCTGTCATTCATACATTATCAAAACAGTTAGAGCGGCTCCCTGAGATCTCATGTGTTAAGTAACTACATCAGAGCCTGAATTTCATCTGTAAATCATGAGCAAAACTCAATAAAACTACAGGTTCAATCAAAGAAGAGAAGAAACCATAACTGTTTGTGCTTTTTGATTCACAATTATAAAAATGTTGTGGGGGTTTTTTCTCTGCTATGGTCTCTTTAGAATAGTAATACTCATGTTTTACTTTCCTCCCATCAAAGATATGAAAATGTGTGGGATTCATGTTAGTGTGCTTAACCAATGAAACATCCTACAAATTACACTGACAGCTGATATAATAGGAGGGGTGGTAGCAAGAACTGAAAAAAGGAGAAAAGGAATGCATGTATCTTACACACTTAAATCCAAAGATCACCAAGAAAGCATATTTGAAACATATTTAAAGTTGATCAGCTGTACAAAAGCATTAAGTTATGCCACATTTATTTGGAATACTAGTTTATTTTATAGATTTGCCCTAGTGGCAACAAATTGGTGGACTGATTTCTGCAAAGATAGCAGAGTTCTGAGACATTGTCTGGTAGTAATGTCCAAAGTGTATTAGGGTGGGTGCAAAAGAGTTCAGAATCTTCAGCCTGTACAAAAATGCAAGAGTTTCAACTGAAAAGCAATGGGAGATGCTGGAGAAAACACAACATTTTAGAAAGGCATTCACAGTGAAAAAAGAAGCTGAGCTATACAGAAACAGGCACACCTAAATCTGTAAGACAAAAATAGTGAAGGAGTCTGATAGAATGATCGATTTGCCTAAAGATAGGTTATTTCATGTTATCTGAGTTACTCTAATGTACCTGAGATCTAAATGTGGAGCTGAGAGCCAGAACACATGAGAATCCCATGACTTTCTGATGCAATAGCTGGAGATTAGGAGGTATATCCTGTATATCTACGATGGCTCTAGATTATTATAGTGAGTCAGGTGAGTCACACCCTGGCTCTGCTTTGATTTCTCTACCTGAGACGTGTCTACTCTACCTATTACCATAGCAACTTACCAAGGACTATTCCTTTCTTTGAAAACAGACCATAAAGGGCCAATATCAAATACAGACTAAATCCAAGCTGCTGACATCTACATCGTACTATTAATATTTAAAACCTACAGTGACACTGTATTAAAGAAAGATGCTTTCCTAGTATGTGTGCATCCCACATATACACAACCCTTTTCTATCCTTATTGTATAGTGTTGTAGCTGTAAATCTGTTAGCCTTAAACCAGTCATTCTTAAATCTATCACCAAGGCAGGACTAGTTATTTTGTGTTCCAGGTATTTTGAAAAACCTGCATGGAACTAGTCTCTTCTGCTGGTGAGTGATTTTTAGACCGGGGGAAAAAAAAAAAAGGGGAATCTTTCCAAGCTCACAACAATGCTGCAAACTCAGATTTGGAAGAGAAATGAAGTACCCTTTGCCCAAGAAGTATGGTGAAGCATATTTAAGTGGATATATATTACTTTCAGTGCTAGAAACAAGACAATTCTTTAAATGTAATACTTCTTCTCTTATAAAGGGTAATTTGACCTTGCATCTCCCCATATTTTATGTCTTTGCACTTGGTTCAACACCAGATCTCATTTGTGCTTCATTGCATTTAGAAGACAACCGACTACACAGTGTTTCCTGGCACCAAGAGTTTTAATCAAAACCGAATTGGAATACAGTTTCTTTTTGGTCAACAGAGTCAGTTTATTTTCAGGATAACCCTTGAAAAACCACTGATACAGTCAAATTTTGTAAGTTTCACCCTCAGTGTACAAACAAACATAACTATGCAAGATCTACACCAAAACAAACTAGTTCAGAAGGGATGATTTGATCCATGGACAACTGATGACTGAACATTATGACAGGACTGGAGGAACACTAGGCAGTGAAAATGCTGCAATTCCATAAAGGTAAAACACCAAGACATGTCAGGCCCTTCCTCTGTGGCTTTCAGTATGAAGCCCAGATGCATTTGTTCTTGGATCTTTTTCTTTAAAAAACAAAAGGGTAGGGAGTTAATCTGGTAAACACAGCTTCGCTTGAGAGACCTACATTTCTATGCAGGATTACTTTACAGTAGTAGCATGCTCTCAACTTTGCTTTACCCATATTTCTAATACTATACAGTTTAACACATTCATTTTATTACTCTACTAAATTGTGGATGATACATTGACAAACCTGTTTTCAGTTACCATACCTTGTACTTCTGTTTGCTGACAGTATATTCTATTTTAGTAGTTGGTTATGAATTGCCTGAAGTCATCTGAACTGCATGATCCAAAGATGTTCATATTTCTTTCCTTCCCTGATGGCAAAGAACTACTTTCCTTTCACAGTCTTTTTTAAAAAATTATAATTAGTCTAGAGTCTTGCCTCTACACTCATTCATCATACTCTCCTATTAGTCTTATCACTCTGTAGGGCTTGAGAGAATTGGCTAGTAAAATCACCAGTAACTCAAGTTTGAAATAAGGCTATCAAAACAGATAGGCGTACATGCCAACTCCTTGGACAAAGTGTAATTATAAAGAATGGGGCAAAATGGTAATGAGAGGAAAAGCCTCCACCTTTGGGAATCCTGCTGTGCTTCTGTCACTTTTCCATACAGGCAATTTTCTGTAGCTCAACAAGTAGAAGGCAAAACCAATGATAAGAAATTTCAGTTAATCTTTTAATTAATACTATTGTTGTCCTCTGTTGGTTATTATATTGAATATTCATATTACAGTATATTGAAGTAAGCATTGTTTTCCTGGTTTAGGATTGGTATTCTCCAATTTAGTGCTCCTGCTAAAACCATGCTTCCACTACCTCACTCACCTCCCCACTCCCCATCGTGGGTGGCAGGAGAATCGGAGGCACAAAAGGCAAAGATCACAGGTGGAGATAAGAGCAATTTACTGGAGAGAAGAAAACAAGCAGTAACAGCAATTATATTAATAACAGAATTGTACAAAAGAGAGAGTGATTCACATGCAAAAGGGCTCACTGAAGAGCCCATGGCCCAACTCCAGCCACACCACCCCAACCACTTCCTCTGGCTCAGGACCGGTGCCATGCTTACTCAACCAGAAGAAACCCCTTTTTCCCAGAAGAGAGTCCCTTTTCCCCATCCCCAACAATGATATGTGATGATATAGAATAACATCTGGGCCCCAGTCTTGCCCCAGTCTAACTACTGCAAAAATTAACCTTCTCCTGGCCACAACCAGGACATTTGTGTTTATGGTGCTAAGATATGATACATGAAATTGATGACTTTGAAGAGCCTCCTCTGCAAATAAATTGTTACTGCCTTTTTTTTTTTCCTTAAAAGTTATTCTCTTGCCATGATCTGCAGCTTTTAATGCCATGAAAGTACATGTCAATAGGAATGGGGGGGTTAGAAATTTTTCTCTCTCATCTGGTAGTTAAAAAAATACAAGAAGCTGTTTTTTGTGAATTAAGGGTGCATTTAAGCAACAGAAGCTCTATTAATGAATGTGATGAAAATTACAGAATCACAGGTGTTTGCCAACAAGCTATTACTGACTTAATGTACAGTGTTGCACAGTCTTAGGAAATCAACTTTCATATCATAGAACAACCTCAGATCTTCTAAACTTTAGCAACGATATCTAACAGGAATTCCTACTTTTTTAGTTGCTTGATTCTGAGCAAATAAAGAATCCGAACCATTCTTGAAGGCTGAAGGAATACCCATAGTTGCAGAAAATGAATGTGTCAGCTTATCTGGCATTTTCAGAGCATATATCTTCCAAAGAGCCACAGAAGATTCAGGAAATGGATTTTATTCTTTGCATTTTAAAGTCACATTTTAGATATCTGTAGCCATATTCAGAAAAAGGGACTGGCATTAATAAAAATATGCAAAATTTAAATGGTTAAATCTAAGCTAGATTTTACTTAGAAGTAATAAAGAGAATTGTAATTTCTGAGGTGTGTATCTTCTGACAAAATGCAGACAAGCTAAGATAAATGCACCTTAAAACTAATTCTCTCCGTTGACTCTACAGAGATCCCAAGCTGACTGGCCAAGGTGAGGTGAGTACCACAATGCAATGAAAACTAAAAGCTTCATCTCAACAGGATCATAAGAAATGTTAGAATTAGGTACTTAAGCTTGTAATGCATACTAAGAGAAAGATAGATCTCACTGTTATGCTGATCAGGACAATGTCCAGAAACAATCATTTGTGAACAAGTCATGTTTGAACACCTGCCCTTTTGAGGGATGCAAAAACCTCATTCTAATAATCTTTATTAGACTTGGGTTATACTTTCCTTCAAGCTATAGACTTTAAGATTTTTCTGGACTCTAAAAAACATTTCTACATTCACAATAGCTCATTCTCAGCAGACTCATTCAGAGATTTCCCATACACACAATTGGAAATATTTAATGGAGTGGAAATACAAGCTTGAGGAGGTCTGGAACTCATGTTTCTTGCTCAGTGGTGACTGCCCCAGATATTTGTCTGATATGCATAAATTAAACGAAGTAAGAAGTTGCTCCACTGCCAGCGTTGTTTTGATAAATTGGACAACTGCGATGTCTTTGTATGCAAGGCTTGTTTGTCCACCAGACCCGCTGCTGGAACTTAGCAAGTTTAGGTATTTTCTTTAGCAAAAAGAATATATAACAGTAGATCTCAGAAGGAAACTAAACATGTACTTCCACCTAATGATGCGCCTCTGTATGCATGGAAACCACAGGTTAGTTCACATGGGTCATACCTATATTAGCCAAATAAATGAGGCCAAAATTGTTCTCTGACACTGGGTCCAACAAGCATAGGAATAGTAGGTAATATCCTTACCATCCTGAAGGAGGATGCTTAACTCCAGCTTTACTTTTGTGAAAGGTACCTAGCATTTCTTAACTCTCAAACAAGCCTGGAAGTTGTATGGGAGAGTGATAATTTAATATAATTGAGGTACCATTTATTTTAAACAATAATAATTAAATATTACTAAGTAATTTAAACAAATATATTGTGCTCGAACGTTATTATCAACACAGCCCAAAGGAAATTGTTACTGTAAAATGAAGAAACATGGGCTTTTGTGTAATTGGGTTGTTCCTAAAAGCAATTTTATGAGCTGTTCTTTTTGCATTTATAAGTGGGCTGTTTGAATCACTTTCCTGGACAGCAAACTGTTTCTTCTATAATTTGAAAAAAATCTTAAGGTTTCACCGGTAAACCTAGATTTCTGAAATCATTTGACTCAGCCCCAAAGGGGATATTGAGGCACACTTATCAGGCAGAATGAGACTGAAGAACAGCCAAGAAGGACTTGTTAAAAGATGTTTATGAACTTAAGACATACTGAAAGTCAATTGTTCTTAAACTGATAAGTCATTCAATTTGGCAATAGAACAAATAAAAGTGGATTTTATCCCCACACCTCTTTGAGGAAGAGACTGTAGGAAAAGGAAGGAGAAATCAGTGGGTGTAGATGAAGCGGAATCAAACTATGAGATTAGAAGGCTCAGTATTATGATAGAGTCTATCTGTGAAGTGTAGAGAACCTTAATTAGCAAGTCATCTGCAGCAGCCTATAAAGCACAGTTTTATAGGAGTATGAGATGGCTGGACTAGTATTTATTATTCCCTTTTCTGTGTATCTCTCTTATTTACTTAGATGGCAAGCTCTTTGGAACTGACATTGACTTTAGGCAAAACTATGAGGAACATGAATAATAGTGTTTTCATACATGAGCTTTTCAGGACAATGAAATGGCATTGGTATGATTAAATATAAAAGACAGAAGACACTGTTTAAAGTAATCCGAATACATGTATTTATTTTAGAACTCTCATCCTTAATTAGCTGGGAAGCTTTCAGACACTAAAAAAATTTTTTTTAGTTCCCAGTTATATATCAGTTAAATTTACTGTCATTTTCACCCAAAAAAAACTATTATCATAGCTGGTGTTGCTTCAAACCCTCGTTTATGCCAGGACACATATCTAGGATATTTTTTACCATGCAGAATTCTCAATATCCATCTTGGAAGGATCTCCAAGTTACAGAATCTGAGATATCATCCCTCAAAGACTGAAGAATTTGTGATAAGCTAGGTACTTCAAAACCACATAAATGGTACTGGAGGTCTTTTCAGCCCTGAAGTACAAAAAAATAACAATAACCTCAAATATCTTTGTTTCTTCTTTCAGCCTTAGGCTGAGTATTTTAAGGAACTTCATACAAGCATTGCACTGAATTTTATCTGAAAATTGTGTGAAGATAAATATAGGGGGATTTTTTTTTATTAATATGAAATACAGTGTATAAAGTAAATCCTTATCAGAGTTATGTAAAACCTTGGAGAAAGTATGACAATACCATCCTTCTTCCCTTATCTTCAGCGCTGTAAACATTTTTCAGAAATAATATTACACGTCTGACATGGGGAATAGCAACATATCCAAGTGAAACTCATCCAAATCTACTCCATGAGGCTCTCATAGGAGCTTTAATGACCTCCACTTATATAAATGGACTACTTAATGCAGAAGAAATTATTGCTAGTCTGAATGAAAAGGAGCCTTTGACAGGCACAGTCATTCACAGATTTACCAGGTGACTAATAAAAATCACCTTTGTATCTGCTTTCTTCTGTGAATTACTGATGTTGCTGGAGACAGAACAAATTAGCAGATTATGAGGAAAGAAAGTCAAGCTCTGAAAAATAAATTAGGTTAGTCCTAATATCCTGCTGGGCTCCAGTCTTGTCTATTTTTCTATTGTAACAAAGAACTGTTGGCATCAACAGACTTGACATCAAGTGTTTTCTTGAGTATTTTCTCCTTACCTTTCTTCCCTTCAAATAGTCTTTATAAATAAGGTCCAAGCCAGGTGTCGAGTAGTTTCATTGGAGGTAAGAAGGAAACAAAATAGAGAACAAAAAGGGGAACATGCCTTCCTAAGCAATGCACTTCTTTACTACTTTATTTCAAACTGTGTTTGGACATACACTGGCCTATTGAGAGGCGTGGGTGGCAAATGAAAGACAAGGGAGAGAATGAGAAAGAGAGAAGTAGTGTTGAGTCAAAGAAGGTAAGAAAGGAAAGAAAGGAGGGAGGGAAAGGAAAATAAACACAAAGGAAGACATAGGAATGAACAAAGAAGAAGAAAAAAGGGAGAGAGAGAAAGAGAGAAAGAGAAAGAAGGAGAAAAAGGGAAAACAGGCAGACTTAGCACAAAATGATAGTGCAACCATAATGGCCCCAAGCAGACAAGATTTTTTATCAAGTTGAAAAAAAATTGCAGTTAAACATGGAAAATTCAAATTAAATATTTAATGAAAAGAATATTACTTTGCTGACTGAAACGAACTAGACAGCACAGCTAAAAATCAAAGCCCTGTTGCCTACTTATGCTTTGCCATTGCCTTAAGACTACCCACAGAGAATACCAATGAACTGAGGTTCCACAGGTTTTACCCTAACTGTGAATTTTCATACTTTGGTAATTGAAGGCCAGCCAGTAGAGTTCTTTTGATGTTGCTTTCTAGGTGAATCTTCCTAAAGCCAAAGAGTTTTAATGGAAAATACAATTCTATTTTTGCAGTAGAAAACAAAATGTTGTAGATAGCACAGCAACTTCTTAAGCAGGACCGAAACACATGGAAAGCAGTCAACCCTATGGTCCACATACACCTGTCAAAACTGCTGAAGTAGGATAGAAGATAATCCAGGGAGCACAGCAGAGTATGGAAAATCAGCAGGCTACCAACAAGGCTGAAAAATACAGGCATTTTTTGGTTCCTCTTTTTTTTTTTTTTTTTTTTTTTCTTTTTTTTTTTTTTTTTTAATTTTCTCTCAAGTACTAACAGTAACTTCAGGGGGAAAAATAATAAACTGAATCTAAAGATTTATTAGATTCCATTCAGCTGGATATTTAACCTGAGGCAACTAGTTGGTCGTGTGTTTTTGAACAAGGCTATGACTTGACGTAAGAGTTGGGATTGTCCCATAACATCCTCTTTCTGATACCTTTTTTTTTTAGAACAACTGTCTTGACATATGAAACTAGCAGCTTTTATTCCAGGCAGCATTAATTCCTGCCGTATCCTATACCAGTGAGACTAAAGACACTGCTCTGTGTTCAGAGAGCATCTAGCATAACTAAGCCCAGAGTCTCATCAGAGACTAGGAATTTTGCTGTTCAAATAGTAAATGTGCAAGCAACAAGTTGACACGCAGAAAGACATTAACTCCTTAAGTACTTGGATACATACAGACCTGCTGGAAATAACCACAAGAAAAGTGGCTTTTATTCCTTTAAGAGAAAATATTTGTATATCTAGAAACTGTGTATCCAGAAAGATTGTGATGAATCGAGTGAGAGAGACCTTCCTCTCCATTTTCTCATTCCCTTTTCTTTATTTTAGTTAAGCTAAATTTAAAGGGGTTTTAAACCATACTCTTTTATCTGTTGTCTGCATCCTGCTCTTGGCCTTTGAAGTACAGCTTTGTACTTTTTATCCCCAAAAAATGAGTTGGTATGTGGAGTCTACTTACTCTTTTTAATGAGGGGAATTAAATGAAAAGGCATTTGAAAGGGAATTGAAATTATTTTAATTTTGAAATGGTTATCAAAAATAAATGTTCAATAACTACAGTTTAAAGCTATTAGGAGAAGAGGTAAGTATACCCATGCAATTGATTTGAATGCACCTTTTTATTTCGATTAAAATTACGAATTTCTTAAATATTTATTCCCTAAAAAACCAAACAACAAAACCCTTCCCTTACTAGAAATGCTGAATAAGCAGCTGTAAAAAACATAGGATTTTTGGTTGTATCCATTTTAGTAAGAAAAACTGTGTCAGTGCATTAGTTTAAACAGTGGCCTTCAGATCTTTTCATTCTTTAACTCTAAGCATCCTCCTGGCTATGCTGACTCTCCCAGTCAATGTTAGGCAATGAAAAGGGAACAGCTCATGTCAATAGTGGTTTTCCTTGTGGATCTGGATAGGATCTCTGTTTTGCCTTGTGGATCTAAGTAGCATAACCAGTGCCTTGTCATTCAGTCCCTGTTTTACTTGCGAAGAGGCAATAAATATTCCTGCACTGCCAAAAGCAGATACTGGTCCTCTACTCTCCTGTCATCCTCACTACACAAATGTTAATTCATCCAGTCACCACTTACCAAATCCTATAATTCTCTTTGGAGCAGGATTGGATGGGATCTGAGAGAATTCCAGGAATATCTTCCTGAAAATACGGCGGAACAAGCTTTGAATTGCTCCCCACCAAAGAATCATCTGTCACTACGCCAGAAGGTTTATACCCTCAAATAATCTCATCTTTCGTGTGCCATATGACATGGTATGAATGACTTGCATCAGTTTCATGACATAAAAACACATTCTGCAAGATGAAGCATCACCACTATGCCTCCTACTCACCTGTGCACACATACATGCACCCACACATACACAAGAAATCTTTATCTGACGTTCAAAGAAGCCAAGGACCAAGTGCTTCATAGGAAGGGCACTTCAGTCTGCTCAAGAAGAGGTGAGGTGTGAGCAGAGTGGATGCATCACTGAGCATCATTTGGTAGAGGAGTAGGAAATCACTCCTTGAGACTGATGATTTTAATATTGTAGTTGTAGGCCGTGTCCTCTCTTGGGCTACCTGCTGTCACAGTGGGCAAGGATTCCTGGCAGCAGGTGGACTTATGCCCCTTTTTTTCTGAAAATAAATCTTAGTTTATCAAAGCAATCTAAAAATTGTGTGTCAGATGGAAATTAGTCTAATTCACTACTAGTCCAAATTCAAACCACGGTCCTACCATGAATTGCTAAGAGATAAGCACTAAGAATAAACAAGTCCATGAAACTGA
>VWZT01007952.1:1035626-1069881 GCA_013397055.1 Pachycephala philippinensis | reverse complement strand
TTTTTTTTTTTTTTTTAGTAAGCAGAGCGTTACATCAGTGTTGGATATTTTTAAAATACTGTCAGGAAGATTATGACCCATTATCAAAGTTCTGAGAATTGAACTTCTTGCAGCTTTCCTAATATAGAGCAGAATGTGATGTGATACGATCTAATCCATCACCAGCTGCTTTATTGAGACAACAAGTAGTTTCCTAAACAGAAGAACTAAGGAGCCCTGGCCATTAATGAATTTGTGTCTTGATTTCCTTTTGAATTTTTGGTTTCTACTACAGCTATAGGACCTAAACCTGGTCTTTGATAGTCTTATCAGACTTCTTCACTAGAGGAACTTTGATCAAAAAGTGGAATTTTTGATGCTTATTAATGCACAGTCTTTGACTAACTAGTTTCCCATAGATTAGGATAGTTACAGTGTCTCTCTCCTTGGGCTAAGTATGTTTTAAGGGGAGATGAAATCTTGTATTGTTTCCCTTAGGAACAGCCTAATTAGACACTCTTTTCTCAATTCAGTTGTTCATGAAAAAACTGGCTTTTTTTTCTTCTAAAATCTGTTCAAAACAGGCCAAGAGACTCACGAGCTTTGAGGACAAATACTATCCTCTTGTCCTGTCTCTTCATTCCTCCCCCTTCACTCATGTGAAAAGCTTGATCCCAAGGTTCAGTTGGGAAATACAGAAAAGAATTCTTCTCAGTCTTCTCTGTCTCATGAATCCAAGAAAGTGTGCTTAAGAATTTCGAGAAAAAAGAAGTATGGATAGCATTTATAGACTCTTTGTGTTAGACACTTCATAAAATAGTAAATGTCTTAACCATGATATCTAAGTTAATATTAAGGTACCCAAGATAATATAAAAGTATTTATCCAGCCTTTTGTAAGAGCACAAAATGTGTTTGTATGTATGTGTATATATATAAAATTTAAATATTGTAAGGGATACTACAAACATGTTTGGATGCTCAGACACGAATATGAGAATCCAGAAACTTGAAAGCTCTCTATTCAGAGAGGAACTTGAAGATGAATACATAACCTTGGGAAAGATCAGATATTGTGGTGGAAGGAAACCTGGAGATGATAAAAGAAACCTCAGTGAAGTGCTTCAGCTGAAATGCTAAAATGGATTAGCAGAGACCCACAGCCAATACATTCTGATCTGTATCCTACCTAAACTTCATCTTATCAGTCACTGTTCTTTACATCCACGAGTTGTCTTCTAAAAACTGTCCTAGAACAGAAGTTGAAACAATGAATAAACAAACTCTTAATTCTACTTAAACTAGCAAAGAAATGAATGAAGTTAATCACTCGATGGTCTCCGTGCTATAACTGGCCCCACTGGTGAGCAGTCTTCTTCAAGGCTGTGAAATCCCTTGCACCTCTGTGGTACATCTCAACAAGCCTAACTTGCCTTGTGCCCATTGCCCCCACTCATTGCAGACAAGAATGCTTTGCACTCCCCCATTCACATCGCTTGCTCTGTGTGCACCACCTATGTAATTTCTGCCTTTCAGAGAATTTATGAATCTCCAGTCAAACATTTTCTGTCACATCAAGAAGGGCTGCTGTCTGTCCCTCAGTGTTTTTTCTTTTCTTTTCCTTCCTTCTTACATTCCTTTTCACCCTCTTCATTGGTGAATTGTCCATATTTTATCTTTCTGTACCCTTCATTGTCCATTCTCAGCACTATCAGAAATTTTAAATTCTTAGAATGTGCTTTGCATCATTTTCTTTGCAAAGGAGCTTTCTATACTTGTCTCTATTTTGGGAGATATCCATCTGTTCAATTCTCCTGAGAAACAGGTCAGAACAAGGGACAGGCTTTACTCGAACTGACGGGGAACTGAGTATCTGTGACCTTTGCATAGGTTGGATTTTTTTTTAACTGACACATCATTCAGAGGTATTTTGTTCTGCCCACAAAGAGAAAAAGAAGTATCAGCAAACTGAGAGGAAGAAATCCCTTTGCTTTCAGACCATAATAATGCACTTCAAGTCTGTTAAATAAATTTGTCCAGCCAGGTGCTTCATCCCTTGGACAGTCCCTTCAGACTTCATTAACAGATGTAGGTACTTTTAGCCAGTTTTGGAAAACTGAGATTAAAAGACCTGAGACAAGTGAAGAGCAAGAAGAGAGGGACAAAAACAATACAATTCATACAGTGCTAAACTACTTGCAAACCAAAAATCACTTTTAGCACTACTGATAAAATAGTAAAGAATAAATGTGGAAAAAATAATAAAAATCATTAAGACACACACAAAAAAGTAGTTGTTTTATATAGACACTTTGTCAAAGTTCACGTTAAGAATTGTGACACCTGTCTTGCCCTCATGTCTGTTTGTGTGGCTCTTCCTTTATCTCTCTGGCTGCACTATACTAAACACTAAAGGCATTATCAAACTATATCACACATCATCTCTGTGAAGTACTCTTTCAGACCTAGGCAGGCAGAGAGGTAAGACATAGAACAGAAGTTTTCCTGGTGTTTCAAGTTCATGATAAACACACAATTCTTCCCTCTCTTTCTTGAATGATCCTAATCAACATCATCATGTTATTTCTTTAAGACTGAGGATCAGGCTGAGGGCAGTGAGGTTGCCATAAACTTGGAAAACCTAATGACAGAGGTAAGCAGTCATATTATAGTGGTGGGTGTTAAGACTGAGAACTGAACATACTGTGATAAGTATTCATATTCGGAATAGAAACTGTCTACAAGTATAAATGCAGCTGTACATTACATAGATGCATTCAATTTGTGTTTACAATTTCTTCATTTGGTATTAATGTCTAACTGTGGCCAGACAGCTCAAGGGACACCCAGCCACTAGCCCCTTGCACCACCTGTGTTCTGCATCCCTTTTCTGAGTTCTGCATTATCACAGTTATCCCACTGGCAGCATGGGTGTGAGCTAGGCTGCAAAAAGTCTGATCTTGCCTGTATGAGTTGCTGTCACACTAGTGATCACATCCTGTAATCTTATTATCTCCACCATCTCAGCAGTGACTCCATACTGAGACAAGGCTCAGAACTGTTACACTGGTTTTCTTCTAAGTACAAGCCCTACCTTGCCTACAGAAAGAGCAGGAAGGAGGGATTAGAGCTCACATCACTCAATTTTTGCTGACAGAAAGAGGATATAAATACGCTGATTAATGTAACAAACCTCAACATTCTTACAACTTCAGTTAATGAAAAATTAAATTCATGTGAAATTAAATAAATATAATCAAAATAAGTACCAATATGTTTAGTTTTAAACATAGAATCATACTCAAACGTCGGTACTCCGAGTCTGCTACCTCTAGGGTTGTTCTTATTAGAGAAAAATGGTTCATAGTGATACAAAGCAAGTGTCAGGTAACATGATAATGAACATCGTCACACATTGCCTTCTAACAAAATTCAAAAGACGAATTGGGCACCTTATACTGGAATACACAAAATAGAAACAAGAAATTATTCTATAAATTCATAGATCAGAAAAGAAAGTTCAAGAAGACTGTAGCCTTCTAATAAACAAGAAGGGAGAAATGGTGACATACCGGGAGAATGCTGGGGTACTCATCAAGTTCTTTGCCTCAGTCTTCACTGGCAGTCAGGCTTCCCACATCTCTCAAGTTCCTGAAACTCCGAGTGGGCACTGGGACAGCAAATTGCCACCCACTGTAAGCAAAGAGCAGATTTGAGACAATCTGATTAAACTGAACAAGCATGGGTCCATGGGGCTTGATGACACACATCCCAGGGTCCTGAGGGAGCTGGCTGATGTAGTTGCCAAGCCATACTCTATCATATTTGAAAAGCCATAGTGGTCAGGTGAAGTCATTAACTTGAAAAACTGAAACATCTCTCTTTTTTAAAAAAAGGGAGAAAGGAAGATCCAGGGAACTACAAACTGGTGAGCCTCACCTCTGTGCCTGGGAAGATCATGGAGCAGATCCTTATGGAAGCAAGGTTAAGGCACATATATGCAAGACAAGAAGATGATCCAAGAAAGCCAGTGTGGCTTTGCTAAGGCAAAACTGTGCCTGACTGAGCAGGTGGCCTTCTACGATGGAGTGACAAGGGAAGATCAATGGATGTCATCCACCTAGACTTTTTTAAGGCCTTTGACACAGTCACAAACAGGGGTGGACTAATAAGTGGATAAGAAATTGGCTGGATGGATGCATCCAGACAGATGTGGTCAATGCCTGTATGGCCAGGTGGAGGCAGATGATGAGTGGTGTCTCTCAGGGCTCCGTCTTCAGACTGGTGCTCTTCAATACCTTCATCAATGACACAGAAAGTGGGATCGAGTGCACCCTCAGCGGGTTTGGAGATGACACCACACTGAGTAGTGCAGTTGACACAACAGAAGGAAGGGATGCCATCCAGGGGGACTGGATGAGAAGGACGCCCATGGGAATCTCATAAGGTTCAACAAGTGCACCTGGGTCAGGGCAACCCCAGACATGAGTACAGGCTGAGAGAAGTCATTGAGAGCAGTCCTGCAGGGAAGGACTTACGCATTCTCGTGGATGAAAAGCTGGACATGAGCCAACAGTGTGCCTTTGCAGCCCAGGGAACATCCAAATTAGCATGGCCAGCAGGGCAAGAGAGCTGATTCTGCCCCTCTACTCTGAGAGAGAAGACCCTCATGAGATCCCGCCTGGAGTACTGCTTCCAGATCTGGTGTCCTCAGCACAAGAAAGATGTGGACCTATTTAATTGGGTTCAGGGGAGGGCCACAAAGATGATCAGAGGATGTCTCTTGTCAAGAAACGCTGAGAGGGTTGGGGTTGTTCAGCCTGGGGAAGGCTCAGGGGACACCTCATTGAGACCTTTTGGTACTTGAAGGAAGTTTATAGAAAAGAGGAAGGGCATCTTTTTAGAAGAGCATGAAGGGATATAACAAGGTAAAAGAGTTTTAAACTGAGAGGAGAGATTTAGATGTTAGGAAGAAATTCTTTACTGTGAGGGTGATGAGTAACTGGAAGAGGTTGCCCAGAGAAGCTGGGGATGGCCCATCTCTGGAAGTGTTTAGGGACAGGCTGGATGGAGCTATGAGCAACCTGGTCTAGGGGAAGGCATCCCTGCCCATGAAAGGGGAGTTGGAACACGACCTTTAAGAATCCTTCCTACCCAAACCATTCTGTGAATCTATGAAAACCCATGACCTGTAAATACAGACTTAGAAAACTTACTGGTTTTAAACAACATGAGAAGTGCATATTCAAATCAAATCCATTTTCTGGAGTGTCAGTGGACAAGAAAGGGTCTGGAGAACACTCCTGTCCACTCATAATTTTCATTTTGGAATACTTGCTTTGGTCATGCTATTTAAAACCAAGTAGACAGAAGCAAAATACAAACAAAACACGGATGAAAGAGGCAGTCACAGTAACTCCTCTTTTCTACAGAAAAGAAGTTAAAAAATTGTGAGACCAGTTATGTACCCTTTTTGGCTTGGTAGAGTACACACTGGTATCTTTTGCCTTTCCACAAGTTCACAGATTGCTTGCAGTGAGGAAATTAATTTTATGCTCTGATTATTGAAGCTGTTCTACAAAGAGGGAGTAACAGACTTTAGCCTATTATTAGTGCACTAAGCTGGGAGGAGAGTCATGGGTTCTAATCCTTGCTCCCTGAACTAGGTCTGTATTTTAACCTATGTGTATTTAATGTAGAAGGTACAACTGCAGACTGTGCTGGGATTTGTAGCATTCACAGTGAGAGTACAAAATTTCTAAATAACCATCCTTAATTATAAGAAGGCTTCTGAATTACAGGGAGACTCCAACAAGGATTAAGTTCTGTTCTCCTTACTGTGCCATTTAACTGGGTGAAGACAAAGGAAGAGTATAAAAAACTATAAGTGTCCACTAAATTCTGAAGCAGAATAAAAACAATTTATTTCAGAGAGATAATGGGATCATCATTTTCAATACTAGATGTTTAATGCTTCACCCACCTCCTTTGAGGTTTTGTTCTGGCAGATACGTCGTTGGATATAATTAGACATTAGAAAGAGCTGTCTACCACTCCTAGGTCAAATCTTGAAACTTTCTTGTCAGACCAATAAGATACGTTTATTTTTAAGAAATGAACTGGAAAATTTCTGTTCCTAGTCCTGTGGTTCTCATTCTCTCTCTCTCACACAGAATTAGAATTAGAATCAGAATTAGAATCCTAGTTTGGTGGGTCTCATTTTTCTCTCTTAGAACTAGAATTTGTCTAAGAAATGTTGACATAATCATGAATAATTCCTACTGGAAGAACTACTGACACTCATTATGGTTTTCTATTCTGAGACTACTTCCTTTTTCTTTTTAATGTTAAACAACTGTACTTCTTTTGTCCTGAGAATGGCTAATTTGATTGGTGTATTCAAGAAAGGGTCACCAATAATTGCTCATAGAAGCCCTACCTCTCACAAATGAGTGTTACCTGAGAGATTTCTATGTTATGTAAACATGCAGCATGACATTAAACCTTTTTTGTGATTGGATATTGCCAACTGTTATGAAACTTCTTCCTATTTTTTTTTTTAAATAATGTCCCAGAGGCTGCATTTTCATAGGTTCAGTGGTAATGAATTTTGACAGATTTGTGAATGCAAAGGACTCAGATTCCTTTTTTGTTAAAGGGAGACTGTAAGGCGTGAGGGGCTCAGAAATCAACCTGTGCAAAAGAATGACGGGGAGCAGGAGAAACAGTAGCTCATGCTACAACTTATAAGAAACCCCATGTAGCCAGAGAAACACAACTGCTTTCTGTTCATGCAGCTTTTCCTATCGGCAAACAGTGTATTCATTACAAGTCAGTGTTAACTTTGATATGTACTTGTTTTTCTCCTCAATGTGCACATGAAAAACTATTAGCAGTTTGGGTAACAGCCAAAGGACAGACAAGTAAGAATAATAATCAAATCATTCTAATTTCAGTGAATACAGAATGCTTCTACAGTACAGAAAAGTTGGAGTTAAATTTCCACAAAGCTTCAGAATCATAGAATCATAGCATGGCCTGTTGGCCACACTTCTTTTTGATGCAGCCCAGGATGCAGTTGGCTTTCAGGGTTGCAAGTGCCCATTGTCATCTCATGTTGAGCTTCTCTTCAGCCAACACCCACAAGTCCTTCTCAGGGCTGCTCTCAATCCACTCTCCACCCTACCTATACTTGTAATTGGGATTTCCCTGACCCAGGTGCAGGACTCTGCACTCAGACTCCTTGAACTTTATAAGGTTTGCACAGGCCCATCTCTCAAGCCTGTGTTGACCCCACAACAGAGCTTGGTGTCATGTCATCAAGTAGTGATAGGCTCGGTAGGTGTCTCTGATTTAGATATCTAAAATTAAGTAAGATCAGTCTTAAATTAATATTACTGCTGAGAATGAGTAACAGTTTGTGATATCCGTCTACTTGTCACCACAGCTGAGTTTAGCTAAACCCAGAATTAGGTTGGAAAAATCAGAAAACATTGCCAGCAACAGAATATTCAAAGACAGGCAATAAAATAGGAGATGTCACTTTGCAATGTGGTAGATGTAAAGAATGACACCAGTTTATACCCATCAATGCTGACCTACCCATAGGTACCTAACACTGCTGAGTATGTCACAGCAAACTGCTGCTACTCATAGAATTGAACTGCTAGCAACACCCAATCCAGCAAATCAAAACCAACGGATGAAAGGAGTTTCTGTCCTTTACTTTTTCCTAAAACTTCTCTCATGCTTCTTCCTTTATTTTGCATGTGCTTTATCCAGGTAAAACCATGGATCAACAATCCTCTATTGTCTCTGAAAGTCTGTTGATTTAAAAACTGGGTATGGAAAGGATAATATCATAAGTGACTTCTTTGCCAAAATTGTTAACTTCGCTAAAAATGACAAGATGAAAAATACTTCAAGAGGCTGTACCAGCATCATGAGACTAACTCTTATAAGCTATCCCACTTTCAGTATGTTGTTACTCAGGGAAAAGAGAACAGAACCACGTTCCACTGACATGTAGCAGCAGAATAGCAAACGAAGAGATGTGTGATGATACCACAAACCATGAAGTTAAACTCGCTCAACAGTTCTTTCTGAACTGCAAGCGGGACAGCCCAAAGCAGTTAGCATCATGTCATTCAAACCTTAATTATTCACATTTTCACTCTAAAACTGTCACCTGCTTTAGCTTCTTGTAGGAAATAATAATTTTTCATAATACAACAAAGAGAAAATGTGATTCACCATATGCCATAAGTAGTTCAGAACACCTTTTTAAGCTTAATAGAAATAATAGGAATGGAACAATTACAGTTTTCAGTAGTGCAAAAGAATTGTTTCAGCATACTTGGAGCTGATGAACGGCAAATATTCCTTAAAATAATCAGTGATGGATTTCAAATTAAATCCATCAGCCATGAAAATCTTTAGTCATTCACTGCCCAGTATATGATATATCAGGTGTCAGCAGAGAGAAAGAGAGATCTTATTCCACAGAAGGGCTGCAAGTATCCCTCTCTTTCACTGGTATGAGACAGTCTTGCTGTCTGCCCTGTCCATTTCTTCCTTGCTTCATGATGCTGCACAGAAGCACATTAGGAGGAGTCATGCTGGTGTCACTGACCATCCAAGCATCACTGTGGTCATCTCAACCAACTGACTGCTCACTGTTGGTTATCATGGCTATTAGGTTGTTATGAAATGTGACACAAAGACACTAACAAAACTTTTCCTCTAAAGACAGAGGCAGCCTTAGTTACATTTATGCAATGGCCAATCTTTTCAGTCTGTTGTATATGCTTTGAGAAGTCACCCAGTGTTTAATCCCCCAGAGAGCTAGAAGGAAGAACAACAAACTTCTGATGTCATCATCTGGTATATTTGTTTAGATTCCCTCTACAGTTAATGAAAAGAAACCCTTCTGTGGCATGATTCATGTGTTCTATTTTGGTTCAGTTTAGGTTAGGATGAGATTAATCCCGCCCTAGAACTGCCTATGTTATTCTATTGATCATCTAGAGAATCTACCATGATTAGTTCACAAGCTGACTCTGCACTAGGGATAACTAAAGCTAATTGAACCTAAATGTTTTTATGTTTTCTAAATCCCATTCAGGTGGCACTCTGTACTGTTAGGCACATGCAAAGGCATGGTCTCAGTGTCTGCTCAGTGTCAAAGATAATAAAACCATGTATATATAAAATTTACATGTCACAAGTCCCAGGCCATAAGTGACCATGAGTTTCCTGATTCTGGTTTCTGGGTTCTGTCTTCTGCCGAAGTTCTATTTAGTGAGTCAGTCACTGACTTTTCTTACAGATCTGGAATGCCATGACTGTCCTGCCATATTCAAAATCCTAAGAGAAAGTCTTCAAAGGATGGAAATGTTCTAATCTTCTCTGTGGAGTACAAATGTTAAAGTAACTTCAAATCAATCAACTCACAACTGAAGGGAAAGCAGTGCTGAATAAATGAGCGAAACAGTACAGCACCTGATCGCTGAGCCTTCAGCTAACAAGAATAACAGGAGACTATGGTTTATCCCTGTCACAAGCCTCTGTAAAAGAGAAAAGGATCTGACACATACTTATTAGTTTTTTACAGCAAACCAGAGGAGAATTGGAAGTAAGGGCCCTAATCCAAGTGCCAAATGTAATCTTACATTACACTGTAACTCAAATCCCCATTCTATATATATTGTACAAGACTGTCTGCTGGAAAAACAGCTTGTGTAGCAGAAGGAAAAGGTAGTGACAGGCTACTTAGACAATGTTATTTAGCATAATCTCACTGTTTCTCTAGCTTTACTTAATGTCCACAAAGAAGCTATTTTAAACCTAACCTATCTGTTTCTGTTAATTTAATTTTAACAACAAAAGCTCAGCATAATATTTAATGCATTTAGAAAAATATACTCAGATTAATACTTATATAGAAGATGGAGTGTGAAGCACATATCCTGGGATCTCTTTTCTTCACCTGAGAACAAGAATACTGGCAAAGAGGTACTTTCTCCACAAAGCCAGGAAATTTTCAGACCTAGTATATCAATGAGCACTTCATTTTTTGTCACACTGGACAAGCTTGTTTGACCATGTTGAGAATTCTTCCCTGTTATTGTGTATTTTTCACAGCACTTCGAAGGAATTCATTGCTTTTCTCTTTTTTTCTCACTTAGAGATGACTCTGGACAGCTAATTACAATATGTCACACTATGTCACTGATCCTTTGACTCCTAATTTAGAGTAGAATAAAAGATGACGGTGTATCATGAAAGCCTTGTAGATAACACAATCAAGACTTCCTTTAAGAATTTTCTATTTCACCAGGTTGCACTTCTTTATCCTGAACTAATGGAACAAAAAAGGGTTGTGAGGGGGAGGGCTGAAGTTTTCTGTTGGGGTTTGTTGCTAGGTTTTTTTTTATTTTATTATAAATGGCGAAGTCCAATCCACAAATGGATAAGAGCTAAACTAGCTGGAGTTCTAGAAATGAGATATAATTCTTGTTTTTGATGAGTCGTAATTTTCAAGGGAATAGAGTGTTTGTAGCTGAAATGGACTAGTTCCTGAACTTATCCCATAGGTTATTTAATTTATGGCTTTCATCCTTTTTACAAACCTGAAGAAAAGTGATGTGACCTCTAAAAAGCACAGTTTCAGAACATCCCATAAGACAGCAGGAAGGAATGCAGATTAAGAATGCAGTTCCAGCACCTTGCTCTTTAAAATGCTTTTAAAGCCTGTCTTATTCATTCATCTTTTAACAAAGATGAATGCACATGACAGGTTTTATCCTAGTCGGCCTGGTAAGGCAAAAATAATGTTAAATCAATGCCAAAGTGATCAGGGATAAGACCAGGATCAAAGTTCTGATCAGCCCACAATGGATTACTCTGTCTTAAATACTACAAATAAATTATTTTAAAAGAAAAATGGTTTAAAAAATATAAATATGTCCCTGAATCATCTAAGGCATCTCACCACTACCATTAACCAAATTTTACTTGCCAGTGAAATGACACCTGGAGAGAAAAAAGCTAAACATAAACTTAGTGGAGGATATGACCACTGTGGAATTAAAACAGAATTAATGTTCTTGAATACAAAACAGTACCTAAAAGAGTTCAGATACCCATAAGAAAGACAATGAAGAGGGTGGAGGGAGGGGAGAGGAACAAACAATATGATGAATATGTATAGCTGCTGAGCACCAACCTTTAAAGTCCTGTGAGTGTCTTACACATGCTGCAAAATATTAGTGGAAATAGCAGCACAGAGATTTTCAGCAAGTTCTTTATGCTTTAAATCTCCCATTGATTTCAATTGTCTTTCAACACCTTGCAGTAGCTGGGCAACCATCCCCAGTGGATCTTTCATGTCCATTTGAGAAAATAGCAAAGTAAAATCTTCAGAGAAAATGTGTGTTTTCCATTAACTTTGACACTGATGGTTCACGTACAAGTATTCCTTCTTCCTACCTTGTTTGAGGAAACCAGTACACAAAACACAGCTGCCTTTTTATGTAGTATGCAAACTCAGCTGAATGCATAGGGTTTCTGTGAGCACGAAAATGTCTTCACATTTTTAAAATATTCCCTGCACTTGTGAATAATTTGTCACCAGCACTGAAGGAGTCAATCATCAACAGAGAACAGAGATGGTCTTCAGATTCCACATTCTGAAGCTAATGTATGCTACTAAAGTACATAAACACGAGGAAGTTACTGAGTTGATGATCTCCCTTTGCATCAACAGAACTTTTGCCCTCCAGTGCTCAGAAACAGTGTGTTAGCATATACAAATATTTATATACTTGTGTAAGTCCAGATAGATATCCTCTGACTGACCTTTTTCTCCTTTGTCACTCTAGTCTCTCCTCCTGAGTTCTTGAATTTCATGAATCATAGAAGAACAGAATTGCTAAGTTGGAAAAGACCTCTAATATCATCCACTCCAACCTTAAACATAACGCTGTCAAGTCTACCACAAAGCCATCTCCCCTAAATCTACATGTCTTTTAAATAAATACCTCCAGTGATAGCAACTCCACCACTTCCCTAGGTAGCCTGTTCCAGTGCTTGACAACCCTTCTGGGGAAGAAATTTTTCCTAATAAAATCTAAATCTCCCCTGGAGCAGCTTGTGGTCATTTCCTCTTGTTCTGTGGCTTGTTACCTGGGAGAAGAGACCACCTCCCACCTCATACATGTTTTCTTTTCCTTTTTAGAGAACCTTGCATGTGTTCCTCTCTCACTAGTAATCATAGACATCCTGCTGCAACCAGCAATCTGTCCAGAAGTAATTGGCAAATAAAGGCCACATATTTTGAAAAATTATAGACAGTGTTGTAGAACATCTCCTGGTACTGGGAGACTACCACCTTTTTTTTTTTTTTTTTAAATAAGACCCTGGCACAATTCTAGACTGGGATCCTGCTATCACTCTGCCAAATAAATCCTGAACATGGATTGACATTTAGCATGTTCTGAGAACTGCTCCCTGCAGACAGGCTGCATTCATTCTCCCTTCTGCAAGCTAAGACTGGCATCAGCAGGTGCCATTTCTTACCAGTTGATCTCAGTGCCCAGGAAAGTTCCCAGTCATGTTTAACTTGTATTGATATGGTCAGTACATCCTGCAGCTGATGCATGTACAGTGCTTGTTACTGTTACATTAATTTTAACTGGTAGGACAATTAGTAGATTATTCCAAATTGACTTGGGATATAATCACAATATTGAAATACTTCCAGAATATTTTGAAGTAAGATTTATATGGATTTTAAAAGGTGCCATTTCAGAACTGTGTTAATCATCAGCAGAGTCAAAAAGAAAACTTAGATTCATATAGTTGCCCACTGTACCAACCACCTACAGGCCTTATCTTTATATGTTATACCAACAGGAGAACAGTGAATAACCATATTCCCTGCACCATTTACCTGAATAAGACTTGCATAAATTCTTGCAATATCACTGAAGGTCATCGTCAAGTATCAGAGATTATCACATTTTTTAGATTTGTCAGTACAGATACCTAAGGAATATTAAACACCCAAACCCTTGAGCTACAATTACCCTTATTAAATAAAATCCTTATCAGCTGCATCTTTATTGCAAAAAAAATTACAAACACCAAGACATATCCGTAACAGTACCTGATTTCTCAAAAGAGTATTAATCAAGAAGTTTTAACTTTATCAACTGCACAAATGAAAAGGCATTTTCCACTACTTATTACACAAAGCTCAGTGGGGTAAAGAAGAACAAATCTTAAGCCTCCAGAGTTGAACTGATGTATTATTTCTCAAACTTCACAATACTTTTGAAATACCTTAAATTTCAAATCAAGGAACATACATTTTAAAGGTGATTTACACAATAAAACTAACATCTTCCTGACTTTTTCATGTCAACATGGTTTTTCCTAAAGTATAAGCTGGTATGCTTATGAAAGTAGTTCATTTTTAGGTAATGGTTATAGTGCTGTTGGAATCTATTAAATCAAAGTATTTTTAAAAGGAAAATGTGAGCACTTATTGTAGGACAAACAACCAATATTTAATTGACATTATGTAGAATGCAGTTAATGATTCAATTAACTTTTATTAAAAGCAGGAATCAAAAGGAAAAATGCATGCATGTATGAGAAGATTTCAGCCTTACAGGTGAAACAAAAAAAAATTAAGCCAAATATTTGAGCTGATTTTCATTTCACGTTATTTCTGCCAGACTAAAGATCTTCAAAAATGCAGCATTAAATTTGTGACTCCTGCTTTTAGAACATTTTTAAAGGCACATTATAGTAATGAATGTTTTTAAACCAAAATATAAAAGACTTCCAAATCACACTACTGTTCAGAAAGTTTTATGCCAGACTATTGTCTTAACCTATTACGAGTGCATATTTTACTTGCATGCCATGAATGTAATATGGCAAAAGGCAAGTTATAAAATGACTTTGTCTGTGTCACAGAATACTTAAAAAATACCTTGACATTACTAGATGATTATGCAGCAAAATACATATTCCATGCCATATCTGGAGCACAGGAGTATAAAAAAGGTCTCACTAATATGTATATCACACTCCTTCTTGGTGTTTTGCAGTTCTACCCCATGTTTTGAACAGGCATTTTCTTCTTGAAAATAGTTTTTTGTATTTGATATTTAAACATAGAAGCAGGACAAATACAATAGCTCAGAAATTTTGGTTTCTATCAACCATAAACAATTATTCACTAGTTAGGAAAAAAAAATCCCATTGCTCTTCCTAAAATCTTCTGAAACTTCCCAATAGGTATAGATTTTCAGCAAAGAAAAAGGCAAAACCCTTTTGTAATGCATTACTACTCACAAATATTTTCTACAGTTTTAACACTGACGTGTTGTGTAAAGCTGCCTGGAGACAGAATCAGTGGTGGAGCCCTGGCTAATCTTCTGTGATGCCTCTGGTTCCATGGCCAATTTGGAAAAGAGTAAATGTCCTTCAAAATTTCAGTCAAAAATGGTGTTGCTATTTATCCCATGACCACAGAAAAGAAGAAGATAAAATTTGTCCACAATTCATTGCATAGTAAGTAATCCCTTGTCTATCCAGAGAAGGAATTGGAAGCTGCAAAATCATTGTGATAAAAATAAATTGGAAATTTATTTTAGTAGTGAAATACAGGTTATTCCTAAAAAAAGATGCATTGCCAAAGGTGCTAACCTCAAGTACCTTCCCAGCCTCAGAAATGGGCAACTTTTGTGCCTCAGGCATTGGACCCGAACCAAATGACAGCAGAGCATGAGTGTTTTTGAGTAAGCACAGCATTCCTAAACCCAGGAAGAAAAGGTAAGGAAAATAAAGCCAGAAAGAGATTCCACTCATTCTGGAAAGGATCTCACTAAGTGGTACAAAAAGAGAAGATGACTCAATGTGTCCCATACAGCTAAGCTCTTAGAGTTTCTCATCATGGCAAAGAACAGTAGAGAAAATGCTTATGTTATCCAGAGAAGTGGACAAAATGTCATGACAAGTGTGTCCATGGTAACTTTTCACAGGGACAAAAATAAGCAAACAAAAGTAAAACCATGGGATCTGTGACTTCTCCTAAGACTGTGCTAACCTTGGTTTGGTAAGTCACTGCAAGAATAATCATTATACCTCCAGTTTTAGTAGCTCTTCTGGCTTGTTTTACAAAGGTTAATAATGCTTTCCACATGACACTGGCTTTCTGATAGAACAGATTTAACACAAATTACTATCCAGGAAAAGAAGCTACTGTAGGACTTTACTTAGAGGCACTGTCTCAAAACCATGAAAGAATTCTAGTCTCCAAATATCCCTTTACATGTTTGATACTAACCTACTTCCTTCATCTCCTGAGCCAACATTAAAAGAATGAGACTGAGTATAATGTCCTGTGCCGTACTGCTTAGCTGGTGACAAACAAAATGTGTCAGTCTTTTATTCTGGCCCTAGATGTTCCTGTCAGGTTGAGGGGGGATGAAACTTGATGGTCTTCAAGTTCCCTTCCACACCAAGCCATTATATGATTCTATGAATGAAACAGTAAGAAGTACAATTATTCACAGCAACTCATTTTAAGATTACTTCCTCTTCACCTCTGTCCATCCTCTCCTCTTTTCCTGATTTTTCTTCATGTGTTGTTCCATTTGCTTCTAGCTGTTTTCTATCCAGACTCAGTTTTATCAATAACATTAACCCACCCCATTGTTTAATGCTTCTTTTTTCCCCATGGGATAATGAGTATTATGATTCCCAGTAAGGCAGAAAAGAATCCATGTTTTTGTCTCTGCTAGGTAGGATTTCTTCACAAAGCTTTGTCTGCCTGAAAATTAAGTAGCTGTTTTCAGGGAAGGAGTGTTGAGCATTCAGATTTCAAATTTTTTTTTCATATTCAGGAAGTTAGAGAGTAGAAAAATGTTACATGTATATCTTTATCCACATCTATATGTATGGAACTTCCATCCAGTAAAAAATGTTGAGATTCTGAAATAAAGTCATAGCCAAAAGGAGGACAAAACATTGAAATATCTTGGGAGTTAGTGGGTCAAATATATTTATTTTTAAAAACTTTCATTTCAATTCTATCCTTCATTCTCTTTAGGTAAAGTGAAGTCTCTGCATTATGAAAAAATAAAAGCTGACATCTTTCTTTGACCAACAATTGACCTTCAAAGTGATTCCTTTCGTCCATGAGCTCTGCTGTAATTTCCAGCAATATTGCACTGTTTTATTACCAGCCCATATCTGCTCACTTTTTTGGTACTCTTCTCAGTTCTTCTGCTTCAGAAAATTCAATGCAAAAACACTCACTGGCACTAGAGGTTGCAAACTCAGAAGAAGTGTTTATTTTTTGGGGTCTTTTCCCCAGTCATAATTCATAATGTTCTCCAGGTGGGACTTATTGATATATGACATAGTCAGAAAAAAAAATGAAATCAAAATAAAGTCAGTTTTAGAAAAATAATTCTTCGTCTCTTTGAAATATAGTTCTTAATTTAATTGAAATGAAGCACTTTGACACCTTAATGAAATTCTTTCAAAAATCAGAATGTGTTCACGTGAATTGTTGATTTTTTCAATTAAGTAATTTGAGAAATGCACACTGGGTCAAGACCTCTGACTTTGTATTCTTCCTTGGGCAAAGACAACTGCAGATAATCATAGAACCATAGAATGGCTTGTGTTGGAAGGAATTTTAAAGATCATCCAGTTCCAACAGTCAGGGACCCCCTCTACTAGACCAGGTTACTCAAAGCCCCATCCAACCTGGCCTTGAACTCAGGGATGGGGCATCCACAGCTTCTCTGGGCAGCATGTTCCAGTGCCTCATCACCCTCACAGCAAAGAATTTCTTCCTAATTTCTAATCTAAAACCCACCGCTTTCAGTTTAAAACCATTTTCCTTTGTCTTACCACTATGTGCCCTTGTCAAAAGTCCCTCCCCAGCTCTCTTGTAATCTCTTCAGGTACTGGAAGATGCTGCAAGGTCTCCTGGGAGCCTTCTCTCCTCAAGGCTGAACAACCCCAATTCTCCCAGCCTGTCCTGATAGAAGAGATGCTCCAACCCTGTGATCATAAATAATAAAAATTCCAAACATTTTTGCTGGATGAAATTGAAAAATTGGGAAGAGGATTTCTTGATTTGAAAGGTTAATTACAAACATCAACATCTTGCACAGATAAAACATTATTAAACACATGCAAGGAAAAATATAATATTTCTGTTAAAAACTTTGTAAAATGAAATAGTTATTTCATTTCCCTAGTATAACAATAAAACTCCTCCTGAGGTCTGGAGGAAGGCTTCCTTATGCACCTAGGAGTCCATAAAAGTCAAGAAAAGTTCCCTATCAAAGGAGCTTGAAAATAAAAATACAAAGAGATGTGTCAAGCTGTAGCTCCCCAAGTTCTGCAGCTTCTATACTGCAGGGCACCCTGCACAGCAACACTGCCCTGCAGAAAGAGATCATTCATGGCGTGAGGTCTCCAAAGAAGCCCCAAGTCAAAGCTTCCAATGGAAAAGTGACTATTTTGGTGGGGAAAGGTAAAATAAAAGAGTTTTAGTAAATATTCTGGATTTGGTGGACTGCCCAGTCCTAATAAAAAAATCCCTATAAAGGAAAGACTGCTGGCTAGCTCACCAAACTCTGCCAATGAACCACCTGAGGGTGAGAATCGGTCATGGCTTGGCTCACTTAGAGATAGATGGAAATGAGCAAGCAGCACAGCTGAAGGGTTTTGTTAGACCTACTGTACTAGTCACAGATTAATAATTTAATTTCCTTCTGGCTTTCTGTCTCCAAGGAACTGATGAGCTTTGACACTGCTCCTTTACCAGAATTGCAAAACTCTCAGCCCTAGGAGAGGCAGGAGTCAAGAGCTCCTCAAGTTCTCATTCCCTTGAATAGTTTCTTACCCATAATGTATTTTTCAGCAGGAAGATATAAAGTTACTGTCATCTAATGCTATTAAGTCATTTACACGATTAAAAAGTAATTATGAACGACTATTGTTGGATTAGATGAAAATATCCTGTATCACTTGTCATGAATAATACACCGTAGCCTTGTTACATATGGAGTTTTGAAAGGTGAAATAAAATGCAATCATTTATGCAATTAAATGTAGACAGGAACACAAAACCAGAGTGGAGGTGCCTATGGTTTGTGATAGGCAGTTTGTATGTCAGCAGACAGAATGAATTTGAGTTTAATTACCAATTTTTGGAAATTCTCAATTACTTTTCATAGAAATTATTAGCACATCATACCCTACTAAATAGTATTTATTAATGTAATTTAAAAACCTACTGTATTAAATATAATTTAAGCATCCCCTGCAAAACTCAGCTATTAACTGGCTACACACTGGGCACTAGGAAAAAAAGAAAAAAGAAACGTTTTTACATTAATTACAGCACTTTGATTAAGAGTATTTAGAATTAAGGTAGTTGTTCTTCAGTCTCCATGTACAGAAGACTTTGAATTTAAAAAATCCTATTATGATTAGACTCCTTGCCTGCTCTGAAACGCCTGAAGAGCCAAGATTGACAGCTCAAGCTGGGGCTTCCAGAGGAGACATCTAGGGCTACAGAGTAGGAGGAAAGCACAAAGTATTTGTAACCATGCATCAAGCCAGTACTTTAGGGGAGAACACAGAGGGACAATGGGGTAGAAAAGCAATTTGGAAAATCACCTACTTGGAAGTGGAAGTCAATGTATCAAAAGCTGCATGAAAGGGAATTTTTAAAAAAGCAGGTAGTCAAAATTCTGCCTTGGAGTCCATGATGTATCACAATGCCCTTTTGGCTTGCAGAGCTCTCCAGGCTTGCATCAGACAGCTCACACTAGGGAGGCTGCTAATCTCAGAAGCATGTCCTTTTTCAGTCCTGGAATCTCACCTAGGTCCTCTCAGGCTGGCCTAAGGTCAGGTTTCCGGGATCTGCCAAATTTTCAGCTGGGATGTGGATGGATTGCAGGGGCCTGTCAAACAGCATAATGGTTTCCTGACATGATCTGCAGCGTGTTTCTACTCTGCAGTGTGACCACTGTTCTAACAGAACTCATTTTAAACAACATAGCCCACAGAAAATTCTGCAGATGTGTAACTCTGGCAAGGATGGTGCTGTGCCTAAAATAGGAAGTGCACTGAAGCAGACTGATGAGATCCATCAGTTCCATCAACTCTTCCTCCTTCACTAAGCCCTACAGGTATTAATGGTACCAGCCCCTGCTCTCTTGTCACCTAGACTAGCTCAGGAAGCCAACTGATAAGGCTGGTTCCGATCTATACTCAATGTCTACTGCATGAGGAACCACAGGCTCTCAGGGCAAAAATGATCTCATTCTCAGAAGATCTAGCATTAACACTTAAATTAAATAATGACTTATTCATTTATGTGAAATTTATTACCTTGTGTTTGAGATATAAGCACTAAATTTACTTAAGTAATGTTTTATTAATTTTAAAAAATTACTTGAAAGAGTAACAAATTCGACTTGCTACTTAAATAATTTAATTCCTTAACTGAGTAATTGTTTTACTTTACATTTCAAAAAGTATAAGGAACTCACAGTTGTTTCATGCTGTGAAATAGCTTTTAACTTTTTTAAAAAACCACCTGTGGTTCAGAAATGTTTAAATGTTAAATGTTAGCTGTCATGAACTCCTCAAAGCAGAGAGTGATAACATATATATATAAATACATATTACTCCATAAACCTCAACTTTTA
Organism: Pachycephala philippinensis; assembly: GCA_013397055.1. Classification (NCBI taxonomy): domain Eukaryota; kingdom Metazoa; phylum Chordata; class Aves; order Passeriformes; genus Pachycephala; species Pachycephala philippinensis. Next base: position 1,050,146 of record VWZT01007952.1, on the reverse strand, counting down.
ATCATTGTTCAAGTATCAAGTATTATTTTGTATAATATCCTAATATTAAGTTACAGTTTATTTTACTACAGATGGTGAAAACTAACATGGAGATGTCAAGTAATATCCTTACCTTGGAAAAACAGAGAGTGGGACTCTTAACTCTGTATTCAGTCCAACTCTTTATAGGTTGAACCCAGCGATCTCAGAGGTCTTTTCCAAGTTAATTGATTCCGTGATTTTGTGAAGTGAGAATATGTGAGAGCATCAGCCCCAAGAACACCCAGGACTGAAGGTTACCTTCAGGCGAGAACAAAGCAAAAATCTAGAAACTTTATCTTCTTTCCATGGGAAAGCTTGATGCCTTGAATGTCATTTGGAGAACATTTCTGCCTCAGCCCACATTCAGCCACCCTCTCCGTGCACACTGCTGAGCTCCCATCACAAAGGCAGGGTCCTGGGAAATCTACAGTGAGAGGAAACAAGGATCATCAATATCATCCTCTTTCTTCTTGGGCCAAAATGAGGTAACTAAGTTTTTTCATCTTGGAAGAGAGATGAATTGAGAGGGATAAAAATGCTAATGAGGGATACAATCATGGATCTCATGGAGGATGTGAATACTGCAGGGGTGGGGAGAGCTGCAGGGACCTCTGTGAGAAGCAGTTTGGGCTGTGCCCTGCTGGGCATAGCTGGTTCCAGCTGTCTCCAGCTGGAGACACACACGTGTCTCCACATCAGGGACCCACATCAGGGTCCCACAGCCAAGGGCTGGAGCCTTGGGTTAAATATAAAACTGTGAAAACTGCAGCACAACAGCTGTGAGAGAGAGAAGTTAGAGAGTAAGTCCTGTGAGTAACAGCTGAGGGAGCTGGGGTTGTTTAGCCTGGAGAGAAGGAGGCTCAGGGACCTCAAAGGAAGTTGTAGCACGATGAGGGTCAGTCTCTTCTCCCCGACAACAAGTAACAGGACAAATAGACACAGTCTTATGCTATATCAAGGGAGGTTTAGGTTGGACAGTAAGAGGAATTTCTTCACAGAAAGGGTGATTAGACATTGGAATGGGCTGCCTGTGGAGGTGGTGGAGTCCCTGGAGGTGTTTAAGAAAAGACTTAACATGGCAGATGGTGCCATGGTTTAGTTGAAAGGATAGTGTTGGGTCATAGGTTGGATTCAGTGATCTCAGAGGTCTTTTCGAACTTAATTGATCCTGTGATACTTTGAAGTGAGAACATGCAAGAGCTTCCACCCTGCGGGCACCCAGGCTGATGGAGAAGGAGAAGGTGTTCCAGACACCGGAGCAGAGGTTCTCCTGCAGCCCGTGGTGCAGACCTTGGTGAGGCAGATGTCCCTCTGCAGCCCATGGAGGTCCATGGGTGAGCAGATATCCACCTGCAGCCCATGGAGGAGCCCACACCACACCTATGAGTTCTTTCATCCTATTTTCTCCCCTGCCTTATTGAAGAAGGGGAGTGAGAAGGCAACTGGGCCGGTGTCTGGCTCCTGGCCAAGGTCAAGCCACCAAACTCTCCTGAAGATTTTGACAAAGTCTGACAGGCAGAACTCATTTGCTTAAGAAGTAAATTGTGTGCTGGTAAAAGAAAAAAATACAGCACTGAAGAGTAGGTTAAATAAAGCCAAATAATATAAAGTTTGCGTTGTAAAGGTAGCTCAAGATGGCAATGACATGCGTATTTTCCAGTCTGTTCTTTGAACTTGCAGCTCCCCCCGAATGCAAGGAAGGACTTTAGTAAGGTCTAACTTACCAAGAAAATACACATCTTCTAAGGAGTTACGCAGAAGAATATGCGTTATATAATTTCCAGGAAGAAAGAATTAATCCCAATATTATATAAAATACAAAAACTAGATGGATTCTGTCTTCCAGATGTTACAGCACCTGAGCAGAAGAAAACCTTTTCATTCTGCAATATGATAGGAAGTCAAAGGATTAATGCTAATACCACAACAACAGATATGCATGAAAAATGTGTGCATTATCACTCTGTCCATTCCCTTCAATAAACTCCTAAAACTGCAGTCAGGAAAGCACCAGCTTGAAAGGAATGAATGGCATATATGCTGTGTTTCTGGCTGATAGCACAATGTTCAGGTAGTGAGACAGTGACAAATTCCAGCACATGCTGCTGAGAAAGAATTATACACGTTGAAGCCAATTAGGGCTAGAGTTCCAGCATTGTCTAGCAACCTTCAGATCTCGTGTATACCAATTTTAATTGTGGATGCCTTTTGCCAGGAGTTCAAAACCAAATGATTATGTGATATCACTTAACCCTTATCCCCTCAATAACTATGGCTCACCATGATTCCAAAATCAAACAGCATGTTGAATTTTAAGTCAATTATATGCGACTAAGCTCCAATTGCCTTTTCCATATACATTTTCTAGTTTAGTTTGGTGAAGTATATAAAATTTAAAGAGCTCTAGGAAAAAAAAAATTAAGGAGCACTGAAGAGAAGTATGTTTTATGTTTAAGTCATTCCTATGAACACCTGTGAAACTGTTGAGTTTAATTGGGCTACATCTGCTCCTGATTTTTCAAGTTCTGACTGATTATGTATCCTTATATTGTACTGAGTTGTCTCTTCCTTTTTCCTTTCTGTATGTCTTTTGGGGTGCAGTTTATATAGGATGATACACCTGAGAAATGAGCAATCTAAAAATCTGCAAGCTGTGTGGGATTTAATAGTTCTTAAAGACAGACACTCAAAAGGCAGACAGATTCACAGGCTTAGTTGGTATGGCTTCAAAAATAATAACTCTGGCAGTGATGTGGCTTATACTGACCTCACAGAGACCAATAGATATGGAGAATCAATACCAGAAATTGAAGGAGAAATTACAGTTTCCAGGTGGAATGTTTCTGCCCCATAGTGTAAAAACAAGACTGTAGTTGCTTTCTTCAGAGGAATTCCATGCACCATCACAGGAGACAGTACAAGGCCGTATCATGTCCTGAAATGCACTTTATATCTGCTCATTTTATGCAACATGGGTTATACTGATTCATTGTGGCAAAAAATCCTACTGACTTCCTGGATTAGACTCTTAGTGCATCTTTATGAGTCAGAGCAGCAGTAAATCACTATTATCTCAATAGATTTGGAAGCATAGAAAAAGAGGAGAGAGAATATCACAAGGTGGAACATAAGCAAGACTGTGGTAAAGATAAGACTTCAGTCTAACACCCCTATTCTGCTGCTGCAGAATATTAAATTAAATGTACTTCAGTTTGAATGAAAGCTATCTGAACTCATGATTTTACTTCTGCTCATCTCAGAACTGCCCCTTTCTGCCCTTCAGTCCCATTACAAATGCTTCGTTCCTAACAGAGAACAAACCCAATCTGTATTCCCATAACACACAAATATCTGGAGTAACAGACAGCTCATGAAATGTTGCCAATGTCATTTAGACAGAAAGATGAAGTTGTATCTACATATACTGTTACAGCTTAGTAGATGGAACACCGCAGTAGGTGGAAAATTCAGGTTTATCATCCTGCTCAGCATTAGGCAGCTCAAACTGGATGTAACCAGGATCCATACAAAGTGTCCTGATCATCCTGATAGGATGAGAGCTATACCAGATGTATTATCTCACATTGTTCTTGAAGCCACGTTACAGACAGACACATCAGAATTATGTTATGAATTCAAACTCTAATAATTGATGGTCTCTCCACAGCAAGAATGGAAGAACCTGTGGAACTCAGGAAAAATAAAAAATTGTATAATAAAAAAATAAGAAGCAGAGATTCATATTTATAATGAAGTTTGTTTGAATCCCTATACACTGAAATTGAGGAGACTTTGACCACTGATATTTGATGGAGCACTGAATGTTTTTAAAAAATAATTTTAACTATCATAATGTATTTATTTGAGGTACAGTGATAGAAAGCCCTCAGGAAGATAGGAAAATGCAGACTTTATACAAGATCTAAAAAGGCATATAGGAAATAATTGGCAAAATATATGCTGTTCTTTTAAAATGACAGCAGACCTGCAGCCCAGAGAGAGTTCCATTTTCTCCTGTCAGGAGTTCGAGATTTAAGTAAAAATTAATGCTTAAATATAAAAATATTTTGTTATCCATTTGTTTGCAGTACCTGAATGACTTCAGTTTATCTGGAATACAGGAAAGCAAAAGCAATATATCCTTTCTCTGGAAACCTCATTAAAAATATTGTTGTCCTTCAGAAGCTTTCTGATCTGTCAACAAGAGCTATCCATCTGCTTTAATAAACTCCATACTTTTCCTAGATGCCTCTTTATTTTTGAGAAAAATTTAATCCCAATTTGATCTTTAAAAACTCTAGGTGACTGTATGTGATCCATAGCTGTTAAGATGAGCAACAAAGCTTTGAGAACAAATTCCCAGAGAAGGCAGGATAGAGGTAGAAACCTGCAATGAATCTGAGAAAGAAAAAGGGTTCTTTCACTTCGTAATAACCCTTTTCTTTTAATAATTTAAAAATACTATTAAGAGTATTCTGTAGTTTGTTAATTCTAAGTTCATTAATATGGTTCAAATCTGGAGGAAAAACCTTCATATTATGGTCAAGCAGACAGTGGACTGAAATGATTTTAAAAATATTCAAGCATGTAAAAATACCCACGGTGTGATGGGGATTTTTTTACTCTGGAAGTTATTCACCTATCTCTTCCAAACAAGTCAGATGGTTTCATTATATCCTCCAGACCCCTTCCTGCTTTTATTTTTTCTTCACCAAATTGAATCAAACTTTTCTTTCACTTTTTTCTACTTGCTATAGACCTCAAAAGCTAGTCTGGTGGAATTCAGAACATTCACTTGAAAAACTACAAGTTTAAAACTGCATGGACCCTATAATGACTAGACATAGGTAATAGAATGTCTCCTTCTGTTTCCATCTATGGACAATGTCATACAAAATGTTTATCCTCTTTTCTTCATTATAGGCTTTACATTAACATCATTTGTCACAACAACAGAGTTTCCACAATACAGAGAAAACAAATCCCAACTTCCCATAGCTGGAAATTTCTCAAGTTAAATGTGATCTGTTCTCAAATTTTAAAATAAAATTTTACATTTTGCCATTAAGAATATAAAGATATGCAATTTAAGAAAATATTCATATTTAGAGGGGATAAATTTTTAAAAATCAAGAAAATTACCTTTTTCTTGACTCATGCACAGGGAAGATGCTGAAAACACTAATTAGTCATTAACGCAGCTCAATTTGCAGTCTTAATGCCTCAGAGACAAAAGGCTGTTAAATGTTTTTGTTATTTTTGTAATAATAGAGATACAAGTCTCCATTTCAGGCTCCCCTTGTGCTAGAAATTGCAGGCTACATAATAATTTAAAAAAAAAATCCCAACCCAAATAATCTTATAACATAAAATTGTATTTCAATAAATTACATAAACAAAGCAGTGAAAGAGACAGTAGTCAGAGCAAAGCTGTGTTTTACAGCATTTTTCCTGAAACCTGTTGTTCATGTAAACATTGAACCAACTAATATCTCCAGACAGACCAGTGGTTAGGTCAGTCAAAGGTCCTACGGCTTTCTTTTGTTCAAACATTTTCAGTATTCCAGCCAGCAGAATCTCAAGCAAACATAAGCAGCATGCTGACTAATTGCAACCTGTCATAACAAATGACTGGATCCACTCAAATTCAACAACTCATGTAAAGGAAGTATTCCCAGCTGAATTGTGCAATGAAAGAAAAGTCAGTTTTATTTATTTCGTGTTCTGTTATTCGGTTGTGCCCCTTCTTGCAGCCTAGGTTATCATCATACAAGTCATACCTTCTGGGGATATATTTTTAGAGCTGCTAGTAAAAGAATAACCCTTATGCTTGAAAAGTTTCCAACAAATAAGGAATCCTGACAAATTTGACAATCTGCAGGAGACAAAGCTGTGCGGTGGAAAACAATACCAAACTGAAAGGAAAATAAAAATAGCTAATGTGAGAAAAAGATTGTACAATTTTCCTGGAACTCTACACAGTAAAGCTTTTGATGAAACAAGAATTTTATTCTTTACAACAAAAATGCTAATTCTGTGGCATTAAAAACCTAAATAAATGGCATTTAACTAGCAAATAGACTGTTAAATAAAAAGAATTAAGAAAAGCAGTAGCACTTGAGATTGGAATTTGCCTTTGTGTTGGACTGATTCAGTATTACATGTGCTACCTTCTAAAATTATTTTAGCTAAGTGAGAATGTACAATCTACTAGAACTGTTTGCAGATTTTCTAAGTACAAAAAGGCGGAGTGAAATGTACTGCCACCCTCCCAGTTAATAGGTTTTTCTTAAGGCTTAAGTCCACCTTTCCCTGACTAGCTTTTTCAAAATAAGCCTGGGCCACCTTCAAATCATCTGGAAACCAGTCTTGCTCACTCTCCCAAATTTATATGTTAAGGAGACTTAAATATTCACTGAACAAGGTGTGCTTCATTGCATCATATGGTGAAGCATCACCCAAGCCATCAAAAGGAACTACAAGATTTTATCCTGCCCAGCCTGCCCATACAAAGTATAATCCTGAAGCACCAATATCCATTCAAATCGTCAGCTCTACCTACCTGAGAAATTAAATACGTACATTCAATTTCTCTATTTTAACTTCTTTCTTTTTTTAACTTTTCCTCTGGAAGTTATTCATCTATCTCTCGCAAAGCAGGATTTCAGAGAAAGAGGAAGGAGAGAACACACACATCAGGTTGTCTCTGTTCCCTCTTTTCCTTTTTGAGAGAAAAGCAATTTATCTCTCACTTCCATTTTCCAAAGTTGCATCTCAAAAACTAAGGAAGAAAGGGAAATCTTGACTACTCTTCCCATCAAGGTGTGGAAGCAACCAAGAAGCACTGTACTTGCCAAAAACAGTGTATCCTGTCAATAAACTCCTCTTTGCAACCCAGGAGAGACTTCTATATGGAGAATTGCCTCTAGCAGTAAAAAAAATTGCCTTCAAAATATCATCATAAAAACTTTTTTTTCAGATGAGGAATTGGATTTTAGAAGTCCCAGGTACAACGTTATACAGACAGTATAGTTAATCTTTGATTAACTAAGATAACTTCTCAGGCCTTTCTCTGGAGATCTTTTAGCAGGACTTCTTCAGATGTTCTCCACAATCACCATCTCCTCCTCTCATCAGGCTTGCTAGCTGCCAGTACCGCCTCAGTTTCTTGACACTTGAAAAACTTTGCCATATCTTTTGGGGTCTCCATCCTTGGCTCTTCAGCACTGAGTAACCAGCACACGAGACTGTTGTCTTAGCTTTCACTCCTTGTTTTCTTCTGATTAAGCCTGAAGAAGGTTTCTGCTGCTCTCCTACCCCTAACTCTTTTTGTATCCCTAAGCTCCTACCACATATCACGGGAAGTGTGCTGTTTGCCCAGCTTTCACCATCTTTTATCTCTGAATTGTCTACAGGCAAACACCTCTGCTCCTATCTTCAGTTCTGCCCAGAAATCTTGCTGTATCCTGTATCTTACCAAGGATTTCAGTCCAGGCCTCACTGGGCTCCTTGGGCAAACAGTTTATTCAGTGCAGTGAAGGTTTTTCACTGCAGAAAGGGCAAATTAACAGAACTGGTGGTGAGAAAAGAAATTATAACCTCAGTAAAATGGCGTGGGTTTTAGTGTGGACCTGTGATTGGGCTTTAGAAGAAGAAGGAAAGGAATTTGCTTACCATATCTTAATAGAAAAGCCAATTAGTTTAATAATGAATAATAGTCACAGCAAGGTATTCTGGTAAAAAGAATAAATTGGAGCAGAAGATAATGCTCATCACAAAAGGAAACAGTTGAAGAAGAATTTTATTTTCAAGACCTTAAAAAAAAAAAGTGGTAAAACATATATTTTGCGTATATTTACTTCTGTTTGGTAGCATTTTCCACTGACTAATGAGTGATCAGAATATTCATGAAAAAAACTGTCAGTTTGACACAAAACATTAAATCATTGCTGAATGTCGTCTATAAGATTCTTATTGCCTCCTTTTATGTACATCATCTACTCCATTGTAATATTTTACCGCATCACAATGTTGCCACATTCATCCTTAGAAATTATTTTCTGAATACTGACTAGAGGCCCAATGATCCAATTAAAAGCGTAAATTGGAAAATCTTGTGTGAGCCCAACAAGCGTGGAAATTAAGGCAGGAAAAATTATTTGCAGTTTTACTCAAATTTTTCCAATAATTTACACAAATCTGTCATGACAAAAAGGTGTTCTGATATCTCTTACAAATCCTTTTTGTCATTCTGCTTTTGTAGTGTTGTGTTAGATCACTTTGGAATAGAAAAGATTTGAACCTGACAGTTCCTGTTTGTTGGATAAGTCCCCTCTTTGCTGTGTCACCACAGGAAAAGTGCACTAGGTAGGGAAAAACCCAGGAATCCATACTGTTGTTTCTCCTTTCTGAATCTGGACCATTTTTGTCTTAGTTCCAAAACAAGGACCCAAAATAAATCTATCAGTTCAGAAGGGATATTTTGCACAGTCTGAAATAATTTGCTGGGGATAAGCCCTGATGTTTCTCTTACTATGATACTCAAATGACAGGAAAATCCTTCTTCTTCAACCTGCTGAAACATTTTATCCTTCTTTTTGGCCCCATACACAATAAAATTTGCCTCTTTTGATTTTAAACTCCTCAGGATGGGAATTATGTCTTCTTGTACACCAGTAAATCCACTGCACAATGGAGTGGAAATATTCATGGAGTTCCAGGGGAAATACTGTTCTAAAAACAGTATGAGGAAAAATTCATAATATTTTTCAAGACAGGAAAACCTACCACCCTGTGCTGGCTTGTTGTATTCTGAAATGTTATGGATTGTGGCTAGGACCGCTATCTTAAAACTATAACAGTAGCAGTAGTAATTATGAAAAAATTTCAATCTTATATTTATCTAGAAAAATACCATAAGCACAAAAGAAATATTCATACCAAATATGCATATGAAATACAGTAGATATTTTGAGACAGAGAAACAGAATAGAGTACTGGAGCTCAGTTGTGGCAGTTGTTTTTACTGCTCATGAGAATTTGATTTTGAATGGGGCTAGTTTAAGAGGCATCTCATATAAAATTAAAGAAAAATACTAATAGAAACTACCAGCCAAATATCTCCACAACAGGTAAATATTATTAATAGTGTCAAATATTATATATAAACACATTACTTTCATCTCATCTGGCACACTAGCTAATAGCAACTAAAAATAATTATAGGCTGAGATGTTTGCAGACAGACAGTGACCTCATTAATTGCTGTGATGGAGACACTGGTAGCTCCCTGCAGTGACTCATTATAGAAGTGCATCAAATAACAAACAATGACAGCTAGCTCATAGTGAGTGAAGTCTGACAGATGGTCAATAATTTCAGAACTGACACATTTTTGTAACTAAAAGGTAGGTTTGAAGTCTTTTGGGGTTCTAGCAGTGCTTCTCCAGAGCACCAAATCTGGGTCATAAAAGTTAATATCCAGTTCAAGCCCTTTAAATATAAAGGAAAGAAGAAAAACCCAAATCCTCTAGCGAGTAATCAAACTGCAGTAGGCACAAGTTTCTAAATACCAGTGACACTTCCTCGTTCACTATCACTAGGAATGCTGCATCATTTCTAGTCTGCCACTGCACCATGCTGTGCACCACCACAATGCATTTTATGCTAATGTGATGAGATGTCACGCAGTTTGATATGATGTGGAACAACACAGTGGTGAAAACTTATGGACCAACGTAATTACTTTCAGATAAGAATTATTAACTCAGCTGGCAGAACTCGGATCTAAATGTGCATGATCTGAGGATAAATAAATATATTAGATAGATTTACTGAGAACAATTTGCAAGAATGGGTATTCTGTTGTGTCTGACTCTGCACACAATTCTATTTAAAGTGTTTCTTTCTATACAATAGTACATACATGTATTCATCTCCCTTTTGCCCTTTTCAAGACTGCCATCTTTTATTAATATTTACTTGTTTTCTGAGTTTTGCCCTTTATAATTAATTAAAACAAACATTTTTGGGGGTGTTGGTTATTTTTTAAATAGCTGAATTGGCTAACACTGTTTTATTGAAATAACTCTCTTTGGTAGTAACATTATTGAAGGAGTAATCACAAAACTGGTAATTAAAAATAGATGCCTAGATCCTCAGCAGAAATAAAGCAGTTTTCAACTTTGGAACAGAGCCAGTTTCCTTTTCTGCAGCACTGTCCCTGGAGTCCTCATGACCCGTTTATTGAGGGAGTTACACTGGACCAGGGACATACAGCAAAAGAAAACTTGCAAATCATGTTTGCAAGTAACAACACTTTGACAGTTGATTTTGCTTGTAGTTGCTGGGCTTGTTCTTGCAAGCACTGAAGAAGGTAAGATTTCATTCAAAACTCAAAACCCAAAAACGTAGACAAGATTTGTGCAGGCACAAATGTGCAAGTGAGCATGTAAAAATAGGTACTGTGCTTTCAAAAACTGAGGAAAGGGAAAGGAAAGGGAAAGGCTCCGGTCTAAGCAAAGGAGGCCAAAATAAACAATGAACAGCAGTAGCGGAAGACACAAGTCATGGATTGAAGTGATTCCACCACAAGATTTCAAGAGGGCCCCATATCCTGGAAGACCCTAAGGACCAAGGATGCATCTGGTTGTTCTGCTGATTGCCTAAGCACAACTAAGTACGGGCAGAATAGGTGACCTTTTGGTTTTATTTAACTTGGAATACTTAACGGAGCAGTGAGATGCTCTCTGAAAGCGTAAAGAACACACCTGGCACTAACACATTTGATAAGAGACAAAGGCCACTGTACACATTCATGCTGCTAAGAACAGAGAGTAACTGGTGACAGCATGGCACTAAGTAAAGAGCAGAATATTCAATCCATGCCCTTCTTCGGCTGCTACACAAAAGTCATCTACTGTTTATAAAAGGGAGAAATGACACAGCAGCTTCCTAAAGAGTGTGGTATTTCAGTTCAGCTACAGAATAAAACAGGTGAAGAAAACATACATCTAGCTTCAGCTTTCTTTTAGATATATTCTCGCTGTGAATTTGAATATGACAAAAGAAAATAGAATGAATTATTATACAGCCACTGATAAATCTGTTTATGAGTTTCATCAGATCTTTTCTAAATATGGGTTCCATAAAAAAGGATGTCCTGTGTTAGGCTAAGGGAAGTCACCAAAATATTTCAAATATCCTTAAGTGTCTTACGTCCTTTATATTACCTTTATCTATCATTTGCTATGCTCAAAGAACAATCTACTGTAATCAGCCTCAATAACAAGAGTCAGAACTGTGGGGTTTTGTTTTCAAGCACATTAGTTCAGAAAGCTTGTATCATCCCAGCAAGGACCAAAAACATTGCCATCTGACATAGGTAATCATCCATGCAACTGAGGGAGAAAATTACAAATAACTTGTAGTGAACTGTTTAGGAACAATTGATAAGCAGCAATTTTTCCAAGAAAATGATTCATTCACGAGTAATAACTAATCAGTGAAAACTATGACTCAAACTAGGATAATCTAGATAAAACTAGATAAAAGAATAAATTCACTGAAACCATAATTGTAAGTAGTGAACCAAAACCAGAAACAGGTCTCCTGACAACCACTTATCACCTATTGTCACTAGCCACTGCTGACGTTTGTAGCTATTGCTACAAAAAAAGGAACCTTTTAAATGTGTCTGATTTTGGAAACCACTTCCTTCCTTTGCATTGTAGATTTTTTTTTTCTTTTTCCATTTGTTGCATTTGTGAAAGAATTCAAGAAGAACTATTTGATTTTAAATGAAGCAATATTTCAAAGCTAGAACAGATTAATGAACAGAGAAAAAAATTATGTTCCTTATCTTTTTTTGCTCATTAATGGTAGGCTTTTAGGCTGCTTCTTAAAACAGTTATTAAAAAAACCCCAGCAAAACTAATACAGAACCTGTCATTTTCCCCCTTCTTATTGCCTGTTCTAAGCTCAGTAATACTTTTATAGGTTGTATTGCAAAACAACTATAAATGATAGAGTGCTTAAAGATTTCTTCAAGCAGATTGTTATGAAAATTAGTTGACCTCATCCCCTTTTGTCAATAAAATAGGATATTACCAAAAGGCAGCTTTTGCAATTGCATGTGAATTGGTTTTCAAGCTTCACAGAAAGGTCGATTCAAACAGTGACAAACATCACCTTGGTAGGCACCACTGCCTACCTCCAATTTGGGAAAGCTTTTATTAGCTCACATTCATGCTGAGGGTCAGCTTTTTAGTGTTCTTTTCTGAGGGACTGAGGCATGAAAGCTCTTGAAATCTCCATTTACTTAATGAAAATAATATTACTGAATGAATGATAATCAAGTGATGTTTTCATTATGCCAAGTAATTTTCTGCCAGTATTTCAATTCCCCTTAGCAACATGTATCTGTGAGGGTTGTAACCTATAGGCTCTTTACAGCAACCATCTCTCACTCCTGCAAAGGACGTCTTGACCACAGGAGGGTTAGCCATTTGAACATACAAAAGTAGCTGTCTAGAGCTCTCTTTGCTGCTCCACTCCTAAACAGAAATTTCTTTGTAATTTTCTTTATTGCTACTTATTTCTGCAATGTCTTCTGATATAGTCATGTTAATTGATACAGAGTAGCAATACAGAAGTAGAAGTGAGACCCACTGTCAGGGAGAGACAGGAGTGTTGTCGCAGTTCTAGGCGCGGGAACTGCGGCAGAATGGGGGCGACAGCGATCATGAGCGGTGGTTCTGGCCCGGCCGAGTCCTGCCCCCGGCACCTTGCCTATGACGTGCTAGACTAGCCCGAGCTTAGCAGTCCAGCGGCCGGGGTGGAAACAGAACCGGAGGCAAAAGAGGCAGGAGGAGGGCTGTCACGATCCTTTATTGAACTAGAATCGGAGGCCAACCCTCTGGAGGTGATGGGCTTCTCCTGAGGGATCAGACCCCCTTTTACAGGGGGGTGGAGAAAGGGGACATCCAATGAGGATAGGGGAGGTAGGAGGAGACAGGGATACATAAACCAATGAGGGACATTGAGGGGAGGGTACAAAGAACATGAACCAATGATCTATAGAACTGAACAGAAGGTGCTAGAAGCAGAGGCGGTGCAGTGGCCTCGGCTCCGCCCAGCAGGCATTGCTCTGGCTGGCGAGGGGCGAGGGCTTCGGGGATCCACCCCTCTTCACCTCCCCCTTCTTTGTTTACTAAAATAGAAACCAGCCTTATTTAATACAAATGAACTTAGCAGAACCCAACCCAAAGATAAACCAGAACCAGCCCAAAATCTTTATTTCCCTCCCACTCAGTCAGCCCAGAGTCTTTGAATTCCTCCGACGCCTCAACCGGTCGCCCCGCAATGAAAGACTTCGTGTTCAGGGAACTTCTGAGGCTGGGGCGCTGTCCGGATAGCAATTGGCGTCGTCTCGGAGGGTAGGACACAGTTAGCAACATTGCCGATTTGAGTGGGAGTATGGGCATCTTAGTTCTGAGAACATAAAGAGGGTTAAACATAACCTAAAAGGGTTCGGGGGGCTCCGGTCCCTGGTCCAAGATGGCTTCCTTCCGGTCAAGACTGGAAGGGGGACCGTGAGAATCAGAAGACCCGCCCAAAGGGACGGGTTAGGGAGGCAGGAAGAAGGGTAAGGGATGACATAAGGCGAAGGGGATTAGGGGAAGAAGAAGGTTTCGGGGTAGGAGACTGCTTTATCCCCGCCATCTTCTGTCCCTGGCTGGTTGCCATTTTGTGGGACCGAAGCGGTGAGGTGGTTGAACTGTCACTTTCTAACTGGGCAGGACAAAACTGGGAAAAGCAGGGAAAAAGGAGCATGTTTAGGATTCCTCAGAGAGGGTCGCTGACTCCCTCCACCCGAGTGCCAGCTCTACGCCACCATCTTACAGGACAGGGAAATATTTCTCCGGAGGTCTACTAGTGAGCAGCTCGGCCCTGCCTGCTACGCTAGTGCCTCTGCGGAGGGGGTAGAGGTTCTAGGGTCTCCTGTCTCTGGAAGTCTCCTCGTGGGCAGTCTGCCAGGGACGGACTCTCCGGGTAGGGAGTCCCCAAGGCTCAACCTAGCCTGGTGCTACTAAGGCACAAGAGGGGGTACTCACCCTAACTTCTTTCTATCAGTGGCCGTCCCCCGCCTGCTCCTACCAGAGACTCCAGGTGGATGGGGTCTTATCTCTGGAGGTCTCCTGGTGGGCGGCTTTGCCTGCTCTGACTGGGACCTCCAGGCGGATAGAGGGTTAGGGAAGAAGAGCTGGCTCGGTGGAGATGCCCCTTCCCTCTCCAAGCTAGGGACAGGGGAGGCACGGAGGGTGTCCGAGAGCAGGTGGCAACTCGGCGCTTCTTGGCGGGTTACACCGTCCGTGCCGCCTCTTGAAGGCGTTGGGAAAAAGGGAAGACAGGGAATGGAAAGATGGGGTAGGAGAACTGGGGTTCCCTAAAGGAGGAGAGATCAAGGGACGCCACGGGAGAATTTCCCCGCCACCGGAG